>JAPEVW010000056.1:754908-939908 GCA_027921565.1 Artemia sinica
TAAATCACTATTGCGGAATATGTATAACCTTCATTGAGTTAAATAAATAAAAAAATTTTCAACTCATAGTAAGGAGCAAAATTAAGAATCAAAAGGAACAAAAATAGTACCATATACAAAGGGGGTTGCCCACATCTCAATCCCTTGCTCTTAATCTTGCTCAGAAGTTTTCAGTACCTTTAAAACCTTGTGATTCTAATTGAATGGGCCATCCCTTATGTTTCATGAGGCAGTCTTAAGCAACTGGGACAACACGTTAAACTTTAGCATAAAAAGCGAAGTATTGAGGAGGGAGCAGTGCTTCTCATATACAGAACAATTTCTCTTCTTTTAAATTTTAATACTACTTGTACTTGTGATTAAAGACTTGAGAGACTCTCAAACTAATGTAAGACTGATGTAAAACTGATGTAAAGACTCAAATAGTCTATCAGTCTTGTGAGCCATTTGAAGGTAATTGGAGATCAAAAAGATGATTCAAAGATAAATGAAACTTTTCTTAGAACCCAATAATAACTCGAAGAACAGAAGACAGTGACTAGCTGACACACATCTGTTGTGAAGATCAGCATAATATAACTTGTATGTGTAGTAATTTCACAATATAATTGACTATTAACGATTTATGTCGAAAGGACTACATTTTTTTTAGTTTTCAAACCATTTGAAAATAAAGGTGTTTGACGTTTTTGAACCTAATTTATTTAAAAACTAATACTTTCCATTTCTTTTTTTGTGAGCTAAGGTAAGCACCACAGGACCTTGTTTTTCTTGTTAAACGGTTGGATACTTCAAAACCCACATAATCATGCGTTTTGAACACTCAAGAATTCTATTTGAGCTGAAACTACCAATGTAAATATATATTTTACCAGGCACTAGAAATTAGAAGACAAAATAGGTACTTCAGCAAAGTGTTAGTTCAGATCTGAGAATTAAATTGCATGGAACAGCTTTAATAATTCGACGTCTATCTCAACTTCTGTCAGCGAAAACCACTATTTCATCCAAGGTTTTTATTGTTAACTATTAACTATCAGACTTCTTCCTAGAATGGGTTGTTAGGTGATATTTCATGTTCGACTTATTTGAAAATGCTCTCTTGCATAAATTACACTTGAATGGTTTCTCACCTGTATGAAGTCTTTGATGGATATTCAAATAGCTTGACGAAGAAAAGCATCTCTTACATATCTCACATTCGAATGGCCTCTCACCTGTATGCACTATTTGGTGCTGTTTCAAATTGTTTGACGAAGAAAAGCATTTCTTACATATCTCACATTCAAATGGCCTCTCACCTGTATGAACTATTCGGTGCTGTTTCAAATTGCTTGATGAAGAAAAGCATTTCTTACATGTATCACATTTCAATGGGCCCTCACCTGTATGCACAATTTGATGCTCTTTCAAATATCTTGATGTACAAAAGCATTTCTTACATATCTCACATTTAAATGGGCTCTCATTTGTATGAAGTCTTTGATGGATATTCAAATAGCTTGACGAAGAAAAGCATTTCTTACATATCTCACATTCAAATGGCCTCTCACCTGTATGCACAATTTGGTGCTCTTTCAAATTGTCTGATGAAGAAAAGCATTTCTTACATATCTCACATTCAAATGGCCTCTCACCTGTATGCACTATTTGGTGCTGTTTCAAATTGCTTGATGAAGAAAAGCATTTCTTACATGTATCACATTTCAATGGGCCCTCACCTGTATGCACAATTTGATGCTCTTTCAAATATCTTGATGTACAAAAGCATTTCTTACATATCTCACATTTAAATGGGCTCTCATTTGTATGAAGTCTTTGATGGATATTCAAATAGCTTGACGAAGAAAAGCATTTCTTACATATCTCACATTCAAATGGCCTCTCACCTGTATGCACTATTTGGTGCTGTTTCAATTTGCTCGATGAAGAAAAGCATTTCTTACATGTATCACACCTAAATGGGCCCTCACCTGTATGTAAAATTTGATGCTCCTTCAAAGAACTTGACTGAGAAAAGCATTTCTCACATATCTCACATTTAAAAGGCTTTTCACCTGTGTGCACAACTTGATGCCTTTTCAATTTGCCTAGTGAAGAAAAGCATTTGTTACATAGATTACATTCATATATGTTTTTTTCTGTGTGTATACTTTTATGTCTTTCTAATTTTCTGTGCTTTTTACTGTCCAAGTATGTTTTTTGATCTTCTAAACCTTTTTTATCAGATTCCGATTTTAATGAATTTAAGTAGCCGCTTGTAGACAGATTCTGTGAAACGACTAGAAATTCATTTTCCTGCTGGTCTAGTTCAGACATTTTTGGCAAAAAGTGACCATGTAACACTAGATGCTGTCTCATATCACCAATAGATTCTCTTAGACAAATGGCACATTCCTCTGTCGCTCCCATTTGGTGTTCCATGAAATGAACAACAAAATTGCTGTAATCACGAACTACCGTAGGGCAGACATCACACTCTATTGGTGACAGCTCTTCACAACCAGTGTCAATGTGAAGATCTAGAATCAATAGGGATTTCTCTGCTTTTCCACACAAGCCGCAACGCCAGATTCCAACTGTTAATTCTTCAATAGACTTCTCTGTCAGTTTTTTCAACATAACGATCGGTTTTGCGCCTAAGACTATTGACTGACTCACATCATCAGACCTGCATGCCGTAGAATGCATCATCCCTGTTAAAAAAAAAAATTAAATGAATTTCTTCACTGAACTTAATAAATTAAGAAAACCGAGGAAATTGGCATTGTAACAATTAGGACTCGACTGATATATCGGCCGGCCAATATTATCAGACCGATATGGGGGTCAGTGGCATTATCGGATATAAAAAAATAAATGTCCTTGGGGACAGAGTGACCAGCTAAGTCTGACTGGGGTGGACATAGCAGCAGAGGTGAGTTAAATGAAGTCAAAGTATAGTTGTTGTTAATACACACCTGATGCAGCAATATTCAAAATGTATGGTGAATTCAAAAGCACACAACTTCTACCAAAACAAATAAAAAGAATAGAATAAACCCTATATTTCTGTTTAATGAATGTTCACTTGTGTGGGTAAAAGATCCAAGATTCAATCGATTAAAACCATGACATCTTGTCGAGGGCACAGCTAAGGGGGAGGGGTTCCAAGGTGTCGGTGCCACGTGTCAACATCTTGAAAACTTTACCTATTTACATTGTCTCCGCATTTGTCGGCATACTGGACGATTATGTCGAAAAATTCTTGAAGTCCCCCTCCAAACTTAAAACCCTAACCGCAGAAAATAAAACCTTATTTCTTTAAAAATTATAACTAAATAACAAAAATAACCTAAAAACAAGCACTAAATAAAACTTAAAGAAATCACAAAATACGTAACTAAAAATAATAATCTTATTAACCCATGAAAACAATAATAAAAAAAATAAAACTACGTTTGAGTAATTTATTATAAATCTTCAGTGGATAGACGTGTACCCAATTTTTTTTTTTTTTATGATCTAACTCTATTACTCTGCCCAACTCAAGTTACTAAGCCCGACACTTTTGTGTATTTGTGGGAAATATAAGAATACTCTTCTTCCCATATCCCGTAATTGGGTCACTGGAAACCCTGTCGTCACTAAATTGGCTGAAAGAGGTTTTCCCAGCCCTAATTACGGCTATATATCTAATATAGGCAAGGCCATATTCAGAAAAGGGGGGGGGAGGGTAGTGAGCGTGAACCCTCCCTTCCCCGAAATGTTTGTCCCGACTCATAAAAACGTAGCAAAAATGAATATAAACAAATTTTTGATTGTTTTTTTAAGTTTTTTTAACCCCCCCTTCCCCCCCGCAGAAAAAATATTTTTGTACTCGTTCAGTTGAAATTCATTTAGTTTTATTTATGGACCGAATAATTTTATGGTCTCTTTCTCCATGATGTACCTACATTGTAGCTTTATATATTTTTGCATGATTAAAGTAAAAATCTAATATTAAACTGAACGGTCAAATGTGGACTCTGCGGGTATGCCCCAATCATAAGTGGGGAGAAGAGGGAGGGGAGGAGTTACAAGAAAGACTTACAAATGTGATATATAGAAAGGTTTCAATACATAATTTTCTCGTCTAGCTCTCTCCATGCTGTACGTTCATCTATCTCCATATCATTCAAGAATAGTTTTGCAGGATTAAAATAAAAAGCTAATATAAAAGTGAACGATCGAACGTACACTCTGGGGGTATACCCAAGAATAAGCGGGCAGAGGGGTTGATGGAGTCAGAGTTTACTAGATTACTACTACTAAAAACTCTCCGCAGCAGCAAGCCGCATGAGGCCAAAACAGCTACGCACGCTCCTCCTCCATCCCAATCTATTCAAAGCCTCTCTTTTTACACCCTCCCCGGAAGTTCCCATTTCCTATAAATCTTTCTGTACAATTTTGTATTACTCTTTACTTTCAAAATACAATTTTGAAAATTTTTACCATATGTATGCAGTAACTCTTAAAATGAATGTTCAGTGATCTGATTTAACCCTCCCCCCTTACTTTACAAAAGCTCTGAGTTCATTTGGGATAAATTCAACCAAAAAGAGCACAAAAACTGACATAGGAGCTTTTAGCCTCCGATGAGGTAAAAATTGGAGAAACAACATGGACTATTCCTAACAGACAACGCAGTTTCAAAAACCGATTAAAGAATTTAATCAGTTTTTAAACTGTTTATCAATCTTGAATAGTCTTGGATACAATCTTGGATAAACTGATATTAATCTTGGATATATCTCTATTCCTAATAGACAACGCAGCTTCAAAAACTGATAAAAGAATTTAATCAGTTTTTAAACTGTTTGTCAATCTTGGGTGCTCTTGGATAAACTGACATCAATCTTAGATATCACTATTCCTAAAACACTACGCAGCTGCAAAAACTGATTAAAGAAATCTAAAACTGTTTTTGTTAAGACAGCCAGCTTTAATAGCCCCTCGCCCCTTATTAAACATCCCTACTAGGCTAGCTGTATCTGAAAATGTTTTTAAGACCCAAAGCAAAGATTGAGGTCTAAGCCATTTGTCTCCAATTTTCCTGTAGCCTGCTGGTGTTGGTGCGATATAGGGACAAATCCCTGCTTTTCATTCAAAAAAATGTAACACTTCTTACCTCAACTTGAGGTAACTTCATGTAAGAGGGGTTTTAAGCTCTTTTCAAAATCCTAAACAATTATCTATTAGCCTATTTCAAGCCATCGTTCTGTAAAATTTGTATAATTTTAAAGAGATACTTTTCATTTCGACTAGATATTATATTTAAGGGATTTCAAGGTCTTTTTTAAAATTCCAAGAAATAGGTTGTTTAATAAAAATTTTAGGTAAACTGAATTAAAAAAAATTTTATTTTTGAATGAGCATTTACAGATAAATGATCTTCACGAGACAGCTGAATCTTTTGGTAGCGATGGGTTAGTTTACCGCCGAAATCGCTTGACAAATATAATCAAGACTATCATTTATTATTGAAAACTGATAATACAATACAAGAGGGAACTTTCTCGCATTTTAAAGTTCTGAAGAAAAAAAAAGTCCCTTATTGAAAAAACAAGCCAGTCATTATGTTTAACGCAATAATTTATGTCATTTTAAGTTGAATTCTATATTTGTTTATCTTTAATCTTGTTTGAGTTGAATCATGTTCGGGAGAAAATAAGCGTTTAGCAGAAAAAATAACAAAATATCAGTGTATTAATTAGCTTCAGCTTCTAAAAAATAAAAATAAAAATTAACCGATAGAAAATCAATCTACTATTATTCCTAGGAACAAAATTTTTCCTTTGTAATTAAAAATTGATACAATAACAATGTTTGTATAATTACACCTTCGTGGTTGCTATCCACTTCTAAGGAGTCGAATTCTAGAAGTGATGAGGAAATCCTAGGTGAAACAGCGTCAGGGAAATTTTGATGTTCTGGTGAAAGAGAAGAATTTGAAGTTTCCATTAGGGTTTCAGCAGCACTTTTTGAAGGACCTTCAACACCTACAATAACAAACAAAATAAAAAACTTAAAATGCAATAAAAATACTATCTTAACAAATTACTCAGAAACAAAGAAGCTCCAAAACCAAAGAAAGCAACAAAACAGATAGCAAAATTTCAAAAGTTCGTAAAATTAGAGCCTCGAACAAACTCAAGAGTGATAATCTAAACATTACATCAATAAATCCAGTTAATTACCTCCTTTTTCACAAATTTCAATATTGAAATAATTTATAAAGCGTTCCTTAGTTAAGAAAAAGAGAACAGAAAATTTGAATATGCAATTAATCAGACTTCGAATTCATCCGAATTTAGTCAGTGATAGCAAAGCGTAGTTAACTTTTTCACAAGGTTAGAAACATGGTTGCTGAAAGAACAGTTAATACTGAAAGTCACACCAAGAATAATTGCAGTTGAAGTGGTAGAGAACCAGGGTTCAGAACAAGCTACGTCCCGTTTAAGCGTATTAAAGAGCATCACCTTTGTTTTGTTCACGTATATTTGAAGTCTATTATTCCTGCACTGATAAGGGAAACTGTCTTTTAATTCACCTTGGAACTGGGGTATTGCTTGAGATTTATCTACGAGAAATTTGAGCAAGGCGGACAGACCATCGACGTGTTTAAAGCGTTCATCAAAGTCAAAGAGAACGTGGTTGATCAGTCAAGAACAGTAAGGCAGCCAGCTTGGTACCTTGGGGAGCTTTTTCAGCGGTATTTCAGCCAATTTAGAGTTGAGATCTCCGGCAAAAAGCGCAAAATACACGCTGGTTACGGCTTCTGAGGAAATCGACTATCAACACCAGAGTGTGTTTTTTAGCCCTTATTTGTTTCAGGTTTTGTACAGCAGTGACATGGAAGATGAAATCGAAAGCTTTACGATAATCAGCGAGCAGGAGGTCTATTATGGTGTTTCCCCTGTCTTTTCATTCAGTTATCAGTTGATAGAGACACACAAGGTAATGGGTAGGGCTGATTCTAGAAAAGGGTTGATGCATTTCTACAGGATGTGGAGCACAGGGATAGTTCTGCAGAAGTAGTGAAGTTAGTGAATCGACTTTGAGATTGATGATTGTGTATATTGAACTGCCTATATGTGTAATAATATATATATATATATATATATATATATATATATATATATATATATATATATATATATATATATATATATATATATATATATATATATATATATATATATATATATATATATATATATATATATATATATATATATATATATATATATATCTATATATATATATATATATATATATATATATATATATATATATATTATATATATATATATATATATATATATATATTATATATATATATATATATATATATATATATATATATTATATATATATATATATATATATATATATATATAGATATATATATATATATATATATATATATATATATATATATAGATATATATTATATATATATATATATATATATATATATATATATATATATATATATATATATATATATATATATATATATATATATATATATATATATATATATATATATATATATATATATATATATATATATATATATAGATACTTCACACATCTAAAGATACTTTAGATGTGAGCTATAATTGTATATTTATTCCGTTTCTCGAAAACAGCTCCATATTTTTTTGGGAAAATTGGTATATTGGGATATTCTCGCATAAAAAAAAGCTATCTAGATAGGTCAGAAGTCTGGGAAAAATCGTTAAAAACCTTAATTTTGGAAGAAAAAAAATGTAGTAATCAAATATCTTTGAATAGACTGCAGTATGAAAAGATATTAAATTGCCTAAAGAACAAAAAACTTGTAATTGAAAAAAAAAATTTGTATATATTTTAACAAGGGATTACAAGAATTCGAAAATCTTAAAAAATAAAACCAAAAGTTTGAAACTTAGCCGGAATCGCTCTTAAAAATTGCACTTGCTTAATAATCAAATATCTTTGAAAAGACACAGTATGAAAAGACGTTAAACTGCGTAAAAAGCAAAAAACTGGTAATTGCAAAAATATTTGTATATATTTTGACAAGGGATTACAAAAATTCCAAAACTTTAAATAAGAAAACCAAAAGTTTTAAGATAGAAATCGTTGTTTCGGGAAAATTGTTATCCTGGTTTATACTGGCCTAAAAAAACGATTTAGATAGTTCAGATGTTTAGAAAATTCGTCAAGAGCCTTAATTTCGGGAAGAAAATATTTATATGATTGATGTCATTTTTATATATATCAATATTGCAATGACGTTGTCACACTTGTCACACTTATGAGAAAAAATTAAAGATTTTCAGGTAAGGAGAAGTACATTAATTTGCTTGAAGAGCAAAAAACTGGTAATTGCAAAAATATTTGTATATATTTTGACAAGGTATTACAAAAATTTCAAAACCTTAAAATAGAAAACAAAAGTTTGAAGCTTAGTAGAAATCGTTGTTAGAAATTGCACTTGCTTTAATAATCAAATATCTTTGAAAAGACTGTAGTATGAAAAGAGAACAAATTGTCTACGGTTAGAAGACAAGCGACAATGAAGCCTGCCACGTGCCGAGTGCACGCAGATATCAAATATCTTTGAATAGACTGTAGTATGAAAAGAAATTTAATTGCGTAAAGAGCAAAAAACTGGTATTTGCAAAAATATTTGTATATATTTTAACAAGGGATTACAACAATTCAAAACCCTTAAAAAATAAAACCAAAAGTTTGAAGCTTAGTAGAAATCGTTGTTAGAAATCGGATCTGCTATAATAATCCAATATCTTTCTATAGACTGAAGTATAAAAAAAATTAATTGCGTAAAGAGCAAAAAACTGGTAATTGCAAAAATATTTGTAAATATTTTAACAAGGGTAATTCATCAAGGTCCTTAATTTTGGTTTTATGCAAATGACATCACGTAGTAAAAATTACAATGACGTCATATACGTAAAAAAATACAATGGCGTCATATATTATTTCGTAAGATTAAAGTAAAAAGCTAATATTAAACTGAACGATCAAATGTTCACTCTCTGAGTATATCCAGGCGTAAGTGGGAAGAAAAGGGGAGGAGAAATTACAAGAAAATCACAAATGTGATATATAGAAAGGTTTCAATCAATAATTTTCTCGTCTAGCTTTCTCCATGTTGTAGGTCTATCTTTCTCCATATCATTTGCTAATAATTTTACATTATTTATCTATTATAGAATAGAATAGAATTTAATTTAGAATTTATTTATATAGCATGGCTGCACAAGTTCTGAAGAAAAAGAAAGTCCCTGCTTAAAAAAACAAGTGCCAAACAAGCCAGTCACTATGTTTACTGCAATAATTAATATACTTTTAAGTTTAATTCTTTACTTGTTTTTTTTCTGTTTTTTTTTTTTGAAAATTTTCTCTTAAGCTGCATCATGTTAGTCATATTCGGGAGGTGTTTTGCAGAAAAAGTTACAAATAAATCAGCAAAGAAAAAAAATCCTCTACTTCGCTAGTGTAACTTTATAATTACTTAAAAGAAAGTTTTTAGATTAAAGTTGAGTCTCAAGACCCACTTTTAGTCTTCCACTGTTTCAGTACTTTGCCTTTTCAATTCCTTTGATGCACTTGCCTACGAGTCAATTGCAAACACAAGCCTTATTATATAGTTTTGGCAACACTATTTAAATTCTAATAACGTGAAGAATGTTTGTTAGGCAGAAAAAGCTTTCGACAAAATTGTCCCTAATCAACCTGAATTTTAAAGTACCACTTTTAGTTACAAATATACATTCATCATTTCTATCTAGTTCCTGTTAGTTTAACTCAGATGCTGTATTCAATGAAATACCTAGAGGTCGATTTTGATGCTCAGATGACAGAATATAACTAGAAATTTCTCTCATCGTTTCAGTATCAATTGATAAAGCAGCTTCAGCTTCTAAAAAATAAAAAGGATTAACAGATAGAAAATCAATCTATAATAACATTGTCTGAATAATTTACCTAGAAATAATGAAACCCAGAGACCATACAAATATCAGTCTATAAACTTATAAAATTAGATAAAACAAGAGGTTTGAATAAATTCAAAAGTGATTGTTACGATCATATTTGATTGTTACGAGCCTGATTTCACGAATTTAGAATTTTATTGACAGATAATCATATCTTGAGGTTCATGAATAGAAACAGATTTATACTCACTCAAGACAAAAATGGCAAATTATTTGGCATTTTTTTAAAAAAAATTTTCCTTTCTCATTAAAAATTGATTCAACAAGAATGTTAGTTTAATTTTACCTTCGTCAGCGATATCCACTTCCGGGGAGTCACATTCTAGAGGTGATATGGAAATCCTGGGTGAAACACCCTTAGAGATATTTTGATGTTCCGATGATAGGGAAGAATTTGAAGTTTCTATTATGGTTTCGGCAGCACTTGTTGAAGGACCTTCAACATCTAAAATAAGAAAAAAAAAAAAAAAAAACCTAAATTGCCATAAAAATACAATCTCAACAGACTACTCACAAAAATGAAATTCCAAAACTCAAGGAAGAACAAAAAAAGACAGCAAAACTTAGAAGGGAGGTAAAACGAGTGCCTCGAACAAACTCAAAAGTGATACTCTAAACATTACATCAATAAACTTTGCGAATTACCGCAAATTACTTTTTCAGAAATTTTAACATCAAAATGCTTTAAAAAGTGTTCCTCTGTTAAGAAAAAGAAATCAGGCAAATTCGAATTTGCAATTAATCAAACTTCTGCTCAAATGAACAAGAACTATTAGATATTGTTTGATCCAAGCAGAGCAACTCCAAGAGTTTGTTTATGTTCGCTGATGTTTTGAGCTAGACAACAACAGATAAAGCACAAAAAAGACCCCAAAAAATTGACATCTTCTTTTATCTGATTGGATTCAACAATAGCAGTACCAACATTAAAATCCTTTGATTTCATAAAATATTTTCTTTGACACATATTAATGTTATTTTTAGATTAACCAAAGCTTTTTTAAGCCTATACCAAACAATAAAAATAAATGATTGAACTAACAGTTGAAAACGTTGAAAAGTAATGTTAGATTAATGGTTTCAGCTAGACCCCGGCGCCGTGCCGATGAGGGAAGACTGGCGGCAGTGGGGCCAAGAACAGCAGCGGCGGCGCCCTGCCGGCACGCCGCCGGTAAGGTGTCGGCAGCGTGGCGCAGGTAAGATGTCGGTGGCGCGATCAATGTTGACCGCACACATTAATGTTTTCATCAGTCTTTCTCAAACCACAGCTTAAATTTACAAATTTACTTTCTCTACTCATTGACAGTACACTTTCACAGGATACTCCGCCTAGTAGCTACTGGAAGCAACCAAACTGTCATATTTGCCATGTAACCAAGCTGTTACGAGCCTGATTTCACGAATTTAGAAGTTTATTGACAGATTTTATTATCTTGAGGTTCATGAATAGAAACAGATTTATACTCACTCAAGACAAAAATGGCAAATTAATTGACATTTTTTCAACAAAATTTTTCCTTTCTCATTAAAAATTGATTCAATAAGAATGTTCGTTTAATTTTACCTTCGTCAGCGATATCCACTTCCGGGGAGTCACATTCTAGAGGTGATATGGAAATCCTGGGTGAAACACCCTTGGAGATATTTTGATGTTCTGGTGATAGGGAAGAATTTGAAGTTTCTATTATGGTTTCGGCAGCACTTGTTGAAGGACCTTCAACACCTAAAATAAGAAAAAAAAAAAAAAAAAAAAAAAACCTAAATTGCTATAAAAATACAATCTCAACAGACTACTCACAAAAATGAAATTCCAAAACTCAAGGAAGAACAAAAAAGACAGCAAAACTTAGAAGGGAGGTAAAACGAGTGCCTCGAACAAACTCAAAAGTGATACTCTAAACATTACATCAATAAACTTCGCGAATTACCGCGAATTACTTTTTCAGAAATTTTAACGTCAAAATGCTTTAAAAAGTGTTCCTCTGTTAAGAAAAAGAAATCAGGCAAATTCGAATTTGCAATTAATCAAACTTCTGCTCAAATGAACAAGAACTGTTAGATATTGTTTGATCTAAGCAGAGCAACTTCCAAGAGTTTGTTTATGTTTGCTGATGTTTTGAGCTAAACAACAACAGATAAAGCACAAAAAAAGACCTCAAAAAATTGACTTCTTCTTTAATCTGATTGGATTCAACAATAGCAGTACCAACATTAAAATCCTTTTGATTTCATAAAATATTTTCTTTGACACATATTAATGTTATTTTTAGATTAACCAAAGCTTTTTTACGCCTATACCAAACAATAAAAATAAATGATTGAACTAACAGTTGAAAACGTTGAAAAGTAATGTTAGATTAATGGTTTCAGCTAGACCCCGGCACCGCGCCGATGAGGGAAGACTGGCGGCAGCGGGGTCAAAAACAGCAGCGGTGGCGCCCTGCCAGCACGCCGCCGGTAAGGTGTCGGCGGCGTGGCACAGGTAAGATGTCGGTGGCGCGACCAATGTTGACCGCAAACATTAATGTTTTCATCAGTCTTTCTCAAACCACAGCTTAAATTTACAAATTTACTTTCTCTACTCATTGACAGTACACTTTCACAGGATACTCCACCTAGTAGCTACTGGTAGAAACCAAACTGTCATATTTGCCATGTAACCAAACTGTCACATGGCAAAAATCTCACCTCCCTTCACCCTCCCATTTGTATTTTTTTTAAAGCAGCCATAAAATGTTCTATAAAATCCGTCTCTGCTTTAAATTTAAAAAAAATAATTAACTTTTTGGCATCCCTGCTTTCAATAAAAAAAAATCAAGATACTATCATTTGAATATAATACTCCCCCCCCCCTCTGGATACCACCTTGATAGGATACCGTCTCTGCTTTAAATTGAAAAAATAATTAACTTTTTGGCATCCCCGCTTTAAAAAATAAATAAATTTGAGATATTATCATTTAAATATAATACCTCCCTACCCCCCCTCTGGATACCACCTTGATAGAATAACGTCTCTACTTTAAATAAAAAAATTGCTTTTTGGCACCCCTGCTTTCAATAAAAAAATTCAAGGTACTATCACTTAAATATATTAACTCCCTATGCCCCCCCCCCCTCTGGATACCATCTTGATAGGATAGGATACCGTTTCTGCTTTAAATTAAAAAAAAAATTAACTTCTTGGCATCCCTGCTTTAAAAAAAATCGAGGTATTATCATTTAAATATGATAGGTCCCTACAATCCCCCCCTCTGGATACCACCACGATAGGATACCGCCTCTGCTTTAAATTTAAAAAATTAAATAATTTTTTGGCATCCCTGCTTTCAATAAAAAATTCAAGATTTGATCATTTAAATATAATACCTCCAACCCCCCCTCCCCGCCTTTGGATACCACCTTGATAGGATACCGTCTCAGATTTACATTAATAAAAGTAATTTACTAAATAATCAACTAGGTCACTATAGTGTTCAAACAAAAACGCAAAATAACGTTAAACAGCTTAGTGATCCTTCAAAACAAAAAATTGAGGGTATGAGTAAAGGGGTACAATGACAACAACAAAAATATCGAAATTATTCAGATATACCTCAAATCATTGGAAAACTGAGTCATAGATTCGCCGTGGCATTCAATAACATTCAAAGAATCTAATTAAAAGGGAGCACACACAAAAGCCAAATTAGGCCAGTAGCCTGTGAGAAATTGCAAAATACCCAAGATAATGAACAAGTTCCAATGGGGGGCCCTGGGTCTATCAAAATATTTAAATGGTTTCCCAGGGAATTCGATATAATTTTCTTCCGTCTCCACATTAAATGAAAAAATAATCATCTTTTTGGCATCCCTGCTTTCAATTAAGAAAGAAAAAAAATGAGGAGTTATCATTTAAAAATTATAGCCCCCTATCCCCCCTCCCTATAGGCAATAATTTTTACAATTTTTTATGAATCATATTTTTGGGGTAACTTCCGTTTCAATATTTAATTCCCCAACCTTGTACATAGCTTAGTCTATAGCTAAATTTTGTCTCAATAGAAGGAGTTTTTTCGGGGCGGGTAAAATTTTTTCAGAAAGAAGATTGTATTTTCTTTAATCTATCAGGCGTTCAACAATTGTGTATTAAACATTAAGAAAATCATCTGTCGACTATCAATTTCAAAATCCAACTGAATCTGTATAGTAGTGAATGCGTTCTATTCAAATTAAAAATAAAATTCTTGACTACAAATGATGTAAGAAATAGCAATTGGGAAACTGCATTCGAAATCATTTAATCTCATTTCATAAAGACGATACTTTTTTTGTCAACCTATGAAGAACTGTGCATATTGCAATTGCATCTGTCTGGTTTTTATGCAAAGAAACAAAAGAGACGAAAATTTACGAACAAGCGAGTAGTGAAGAATTATGGTATGCAAAGTAATATTTGGCAGGGAGTCACTGTTAATAAATCGCTAGGGGTGGGACCGTGATTGGGTGATTTTCGGGGATTCAGGAAATCAATTCTTATTCGGGGTGATGCATAGATTTTCGGGGAAATACTCGACAATGCGGGGATAGTACAAGCCCTGCTTGATTTCTAAATCAGTAATCAGGGGATTGATTTCTAATCGAAATATTAAACCCCATGAGAAAGAAAAGCTCCGACTTTGCGGTTGACGCAATAAAGAATTGCCGCAAAATTAATTCAGTCAGCCGAAAGCCGTCACCTCTGCCGGCGGCGGCACGCCTGCGGCGCGCCGGCGGCGTAGTAACACTTTGGCGGCGGTCAACCGGGCCTCTCGTTGGCGACGTTCGGTCGAAGGAATTTGTTAGAAATCGTATCAAAGGAAGCGTATTTTCAAACTACAGAGAGGGGGAAATTGTCATTCTTTCAATTTTTGTCAATAAACTCCAAGAGATTCAAAAAGGTTTACATTAGTTCAGTCATATTAGGATTTAAAAATAATTCCAGAAAAGGGGAAACTTTGTATATGCATAATACTGACACGCAGTAACAACTTGTTGAAAATCAGCATTTGTGCAATTTGTGCAACTGAAACCATCTTAAATATAATAGCAGCCGATTTTTACTTTTTCAACCATATTTCACTGGCTGTTCTAAACACAAATACTTTTAAAGATTAAAGATTTATTTATTAAAAACAGCTTTGATAGTATTAGCAAGAGGCTCAACTAAATAACGCTATCTTTTAAAACAAAAGAGGACAAAAAAAAACAGGATTAATGACACTTGTATAAAACGGAATAAAATAACTGCTGAATTGCATAGTATTAGCAAGAGCCTCAACTAAATAACGCTATCTTTTAAAACAAAAGAGGACAAAAAACTTAAGCATGATTATTGACACTTGTATAAAACGGAATAAAATAACTGCTGAATTGAATCGTTCTGCATCTTATTGGCTCGAACTTGTTCGTGTGTCGAGTATTGGCTTTTGGTACAATAAGATCTATTGCTATCCCCCCCCCCTCCAGCAAGTCTTGATTGCGGCGCTGCAAGTCTTGATCATGTCTTGTATTAAAATTTCGTATAGCTGTTTATACGGTCTGTGTCGTCAGTAATGTCCCAGCATTTTTTTTCAGACCTCTAGATAAATCCTAATATTGCTTGGGAGTTATCTACGAGAAATTTGAGCAAGGTGGATAGACCATCGACGTATTTAAAGCGTTCATAAAAGTCAAGGAGAACGTAGTTGATCACGGCCAAGAACAGTAAGGCAGCCAGCTTGGTACTTTGGGGAGCAGCACACGTTATTTCAGCCCTTTCAGAGCTGAGATCTCCGGCAAAAAGCGCAAATACACACTGGTGACGGCTTCTGAGGAAATTGCCTTTCAACACCAGAGTCTGTTTTCTAGCCCCCATTCGTTTCAGGTTTTGTACAGCAGTGATATGACAGATTAAATCGAACGCTTTATGGTATTCAGCGAGAAGTAGGTCTACTATTATGTTTCCCCTGTCTAGCCATTCAGTTATCAGGTGATAGAGACGCACAACGTATCTCAGCAAGCTGGTTGTCCGAGAGGTTAGCTGTGAGACTTTCGACTTCTATTTCGGGGAGTGGTAAGTAAGTCGAACATATATTTGCGAAGACTTTCTTCACTTCAGCTGACAATAGAAAAGTTCCATCGTCTTTTTGTACCTTCAGGTCACTGCTAACACTCTTACCAGATAGCCGCTTGATCTGGGAGTGCCATTTTTGGGGGTTAGCCGTCAGAACTTTATCGTGGCGACATTTTATCGTGAACGTATGCTTTCTGAGCCGCCCTGTTAAATTTCACAATGTGGTTACGAAGTTTCTTCGCAGCAATGGTTTGACCACTTGCGTGCAGCTTGCAGCGGGTCGTGATTATGGTCTTAAGTTCCTTTGTTATCCAAGGCTTTCCTAAACTTCTCCCAAAAGAACAGATAGACTCCTAGGTCACGGGTCGAGTTATACATTTCTTCTTGGGTCTGGAGAAGAGCAGTCTTAACTTTCCACAAAATGATGAAGTGATCAGAGCTTTGCAGAGGACCAAGGGAACGGGGAGGGAGGTAATAGTCCGAAAGGTTGGTAAGTAAGAGATCCAGTATACTACCACTCTGGTGGGTGAGAATTTCCACAACTTGCTGCATGTCGAGCATGCTGGACACCCATTGTTGGTGAGTTTGATTGAAATCACCAGTAACTACGAACGCAGGAGCAGCGTACTTTGTTAATAAACATTTGTATATAATGAATCAGGTCTTTTCTATTCTTAGCAGTTTCAGGATAGTACACAACAGCGAGTATAAGACCCGAAAATCGTATAGAGAGAAAGTTCAGCTCGCATTCAGCCTATATCACTTCATGGCAAGTGTCCGTAGGTTGGCTCAACAGCTTGCACGGGATGTCTTGACGAATGTACAAGCCAACACCTTCACCGCGGTGCTGCAAGTCTTGATCGTGTCTTGTATTAAAAAAGTTCGCATAACTGTTTATACGGCCTGTTTCGTCAGTAATGTCCCAGCATTTAGTAACAGCTGTAATCGGGCAGCTGGTCTGTTTGATCATAACTTCTAGCTCGTCTACCTTGGTGTTTAGAGACCTCGCGTTATATAGAAAGATACTAGGCAATCAAGTTTTTCCTGTATATACTTCAGGTTTCAGGTAAGGTGGGTCGGAAGCTGTCATTATGACTGGTTTTTTACTCCATGGTAAAAGCGGAGGTGGAGGTCATACGGAGGTGTATATTTAACTGTCGTTAGTATCCGAGGTCTCTTACTTCCATGAGGCTTCATCCTATTCTTCTCCTCTTTTCCCTCGTCATCTAAATCTAGAGTTTGGCGTCAAGGAGGCAATGCCATTTGGTGGGCTTTTGAGTAGGTGGACTTTGAGCCGTTTAACGAAGATAGGTCGTGCTGAGACGAAGCAAAATGAATTAGCCTTGTGTAATGTGGCTTTTTCGAATCGAATCGTCATGATTTTTAGGGCTCGTTGGTCCTTTTGGGTTGATTCTGGAGATGATTGCAGCATCTTCCAAGCTTACTCAATAAGGGAAGCGTTGATCCCTGCTCACCTAATCCCCGCAATTTAAGGAATCTTAATCCCGAGAGTACACCGGCACTTAAGGCAGGTAAGCATGTTGTGTATAATCATACCTTTGCTTTGAAGGTAACTTGCAGCAATGGCCATTCATCCTGGAATCAGTTTCAACTGGAGGTCCCAAATTGGGGTTTAAGGTCTTTTGATCTTACCAAAACGATCAACTTGAGTCACTACAAAAAGAGTCTTTAAAGTCATCCTTTCGGACGCATATGTATGTTATGAATCGGCATTATCAGTCCTGCAACTACCATCCCATCACGAACGTCGTTTTGGTTTGATCTGCAAATTTGGTCAATTTCTTCTTAGCAGTGAAAAACATAGAGATTCTACCACCAGTTATGAAGAATAAAATAAACACAAGGTCGGCTCAAAAAGTGAGACTGGAATGGCCTACTCCAAGAAAAAACCGTTTCGCCAATTCATTTGTTCCTTTTTACATGTCAGTCTTTAATAAGTTATAGTCTTGTGTTTTTTCTTTTTTCTTGTTTTCGTTGTAAGCACTAGCACCATTTAGTTGGAATTTTTTTTCTGAACTATGACTGCTTGTATAAATAAAACTATTCTATTCTATTCATACGGTTCGAAGAAAAGCGGCAACAAGAATTAGAACTCCACAAAAACAGAAGTGTAAAAGAAAGAAATATGCGGCTAAAGATATGCCACAGCGAGAACAAGAAAATATGCAGTTAATAAATACGCAGCAGTGGAAATTACAAGCAATCGCGAGAAAGCGAGTATCGGAACGTGTCAAAAATGGAGTGAAAAAAAGAATTGTGCTGTTAGAAGAAAAGCGACAGCAAAAGTCAGACCTAGTCAACAATGAAAGTGAAGAAGAAAGAAATATTACATTTAAAGAACAAGGCAGTCGCCATCTTCGATGCCAAAAAATATGTGGCGCAAAACCCAGTAAAAACCTAAAAAGATGCTATAAACTACGCAACTATAAATCAAAAATTATTGGGACCCTTCAACGTTCTATGGGTTCCCTGGGGAGCCCTACATTTTTCCGAAGAAACGGTAAAGAAGCAAAGAAACCTGATTCATTTGGAGGTTGCTACTTACAACGAGAATCAATATACACAAGCTTACCACAAACCGAGTGCCGGGGCCCGGCTTTGAAATTGGCTACATAGTTTTTTTCCTAACTGGATTTACATCTTAATTCGGAAAGAGATATAAACACTATACGTCTGAGCTTTATTCTCTGGCTTCCAGATAGACGGAATTCGCCAAACACTTTTCAATCGACATTTTCAAAATTGTTGGTAAACTTCAAAACCGGTTTAGCAAATGCCTGCTGACCGGAATAAGATAAGAGAAAAGTTTCAAACTAAAATTAGTCAAAAATACTAAAATTTAGTCCATCCACCCTAGCTTTTTTTAATGAAATATTCAGGATTCTACAAACCAAATGTTTGAAACATACCTTCATTGTCAAAACCGGTGGGTTCCAATTCCTGGGTGTCAGCTTCCAATTTAAAGGGTCCTGCAATGCTGGGGAAAGAAGTCAAAGGAACAGCTTCAAGCTTAGGAGACAAACAAATGTTCGAAATATCAAAGAGCTCCTCACTCTCACTAGGTAAAGCATCTTCAACTTCTAAAACAAAACATGAATAAAAGGGATATAAGACAACAGCAAAGCTTTCTGAACAAATCCAACTGTTTTTCACTTTATTATTAATTTTAGAAACCCTTTTAAAGAAAAGTAAAGAGATACATTAATCCAAATATGAGCAAAAATGAAGTAAAATATTTTTTAAGTATGGAACTACCATAAGTCACTGACTGCAAATAAATGAAATCCAAAACGAACTAAAATTACAATTACAATTGTACATCAAACTCAAAACGGGGAGAAACTACCAAAAAGGGGAGTGGGACTAAGTACATCTGTACCTTCTAGAGACCGGGGGATAATTTGCACTTTATTAGAAACAATTTTTACTTCGAGCTATGCTTTGATTTGTCATAGCATCAAAAGAAATTAAACCCCAATCATAACCTATATCACGGGGGAAAACATGAAAGTGAATTCACAATTTAATATATACTGATATTTAATACTGTGAGTCTTAATAACTTTGGAGGTATTAAAGTTAGAAAAGTAAAAGATCTAAATTAATTTTTCATTTTTTTATTCTGGTTAGAAAACATTACATTTTCTTTGACTGTTAATGTATACATTGCAACTGTTCTTGGATTCTCTTCTTTTAAACATTTTTTTTTCAGGCAGCAACTAAAAGAGCCTAGGTTAGCTCTATTTCAGTAAAATGTTTGTTTTTAAGGCTTTATTGGAGCCTTTCATTAGCTTACTGGATGAGCTTTTTCTAAATGTTGCATTCATTTAAAAGCCTTCCTTCTTTTAGCTTAGAAAATTCTGTTTAACCTATTGTAATTAAAGTTTTTCATCAACCAGCAAATTCACATATTTCTCCTAGTGAGATTCACCCGTTTCTCTTTCTCTTTCGCGAGTTGCGTCTCTTCAACTGGTTCAGTATAATAATAATAATAATTTATTTTTACTCTCTTTACAAAACATTAAAAATACTAAAAAAGGAATAAAAAAAAAAAAAAGAAAATACACAAAAACACACAACAAAAATACAACATAAGTTAAAAAAAAAAAAACGAAGAATGAGTTTATAAGAATGACCCATAGGGGAGGCCAACACAAACTTAAAATATCTGAAGAACCATTTACGGATTAAAATGTGTTCAGTCTTGCTAAGAAACATTCAAACCGGCGTAGTAAAAAATATGTGGGGCGCAAAAATAGCATTCTAGAGCCTTACAAGGCAATTCTTATCAAATTAACCTTTTAATTTGGTGAGCATACCATAGGTCTTGCGAATTTTTTCTTGATAGCTTGAATAATAAGAGCTCGTGCATTCTTCACAGATGTACCAAAAGGTAGTCCCAGATAATTTGACGCATCTGTGCTTGTGATTGAGAACGACCCGATTAGAAGACTCACTCGCTCCAGATTTTGGATTAAATACCATAAATTCGGTTTTAGGAGTCTCTTAGGAGAGACCTATATCAATAAGACTAGAATGAACAACATTAAAGGCAAATTTGAATTAAATCAAGATCTTAAGCCAGCAGAACCATATCATCAGCATAAGATAGATGACTACTATCAATGAACCGGTCAATCAGGAAGGGGGGATATTTCTAGTAGCTGTTTGAATATGGGCAAAGTTCACTACTTGCAGCCCTTCCTCCGGGGACTGTGGCGGGTCAATTTACACCTAAAGACATAGTTATTAGATTTTTAGATTATTCTGAACAAAATGGCTATCTCAAAATTTCGGTCCGGTGACTTTGGAAAAAAATGAGCGTGGGAGGGGGCCTAGTTGCCCTCCAATTTTTGGTCACTTAAAAAGGGCCCTAGAAATTTTGATTTCTGTTCGAATGTGCCCTCCCGCGATATTTTAGAACCACTGGGTCGATACGATCACCCCTGGGAAGAAAAAAAAAACAAATAAAATCGCACCCATGATCTTTCTTCTGGCAAAAAAAAAATTACAAAATTCCACATTTTTGCATATAGGAACTTTAAATCTCTACAATAGAGTTATCTGATACGCTGAATCTGATGGTGTGATTTTCATTAAGATTTGATGACTTTAGAGGGTGTTTTCTCCCTTTTTCGAAAATAAGGCAAATATTCTCAAGTTCGTCACTTTTGATCGGTAACACTAAACTTGATGAAATTTATATATTTGAAATCAGCATATAAATCCGGTCCTATTTATGTATCCTCCCTCTTAATTAGGTTTCTTGGATATTATTGAATGCCACGGCGAATCTATTATTTCAACTATTGTGCAAGGGTTCTGAAATGCCACAGTCATTTCGTTTCTTCCAGATTTCTACTTCTCTTGATGAATAACGAAGAAGACCAGCGTTCACCCAGCGACTTGCAAAGTTTTTAATTCATGAGTAGGACCGAATCTTTTGTAAATTTAAGTTGGGATTTGAGAAAGACTGATGAAAACATTAATGTTTGCGGTCAATATTGATCGCGCCGGCGGCGCACCACCGATAACTCACCGGCAGCAGCGCGAAAAATCATCGGCGGCGCGCAGTCACTCCTATTTTTGGCCCCACCGCCGCCGGTCTTCCCTTATCGGCGCGGAGCCTGGGTCTAACTATCTCCTTACATATAGTAAAACTATCTTAGATAGTATAGTAATACTGTCTTGACTATAGTAAAAGCCATACGGATTCAATGTTTTATTATTATTATTATTATTTTTTTCCAGAGGCACTTCATATGGAAGGGGACATCGTATAAACTTCAAAAGGGGCTCATTTGATTGGAAATCGAGAGTCCTAGTGCCCTTTTTAAGAGTCAAAAGTAATTGGAGGGCAACAAGCCGCTCCCCCACACCTTTTCCCCTCAAATACATCCGATAAAAATTTTGAGGTAGCCATTTTGTTAAAAATAGTTCAAAGATCATATAACAAAAACTACAGGGTCCACACAAACCCCTAGGGCCCGAGGGCCGGCGTTGTAAGTTATGCCCTGGGTGCAAATATGGTTTTTATAGAAGGATGCTGGTATAAACTTCAGAGACGGCTCAATTGATTGGAAATTAAAAGTTCTAGTTCACTTTTTTCAGAGTCAAAAGATATCGGAGGACAACTGCCCCCCCCCCTCTACGCCCTTTTTTCCCCAAATACATCTGATAAAAATTTCGAGATAGAAATTTAGTCAAAAATAATTCAAAGGTCAGATAACAAAACTATGGTGTCGACAAAGCCCCCCAGGGCCAGGAGGCAGGCGTTGTAAGTTATACCCTGGGGGCATATATGGTTCTTATGGAAGGGATGCTTGCATAAACTTCAGAGGGCTAATTTAATCGATAATTAAAAGTTGTAGTTCACTTTAAAGAGTCAAAAGTGATAGGAATGCAGCTAGCCTTCCCCACCAATGCTCTTTTTTCCCCCAAATGCATCAGATAAAAATTTTGATTGGCATTTTGTTAAAAATAGATAAAACGTCAGATAAAAAAAATTTTCAGTGACAATAGACTCCCCCCCAGGCCCCGTGGGTATGTGTTGTAAGTTATACTCTGGGGGTGTATATGGTTCTTGTGGAAGGGATACTCGTATAAACTCCAGGGAGGGCTCATTTGTTTGTAAAGTGAAGTTCTAGTTCACTTTTTAAGAGTCAAAAGAGATCGGAGGGCAACTAGCCCCCCCCCCCTTCCACGCCCTTTTTCCCCAAATGCATCAGATAAACATTTTGAGATAGTAATTTTGTTAAAAATAGTTAAAAGGTTAGATAACGAAAACTGTGGTGTCAACACAACCCCCCCCCCCCAGGGCCCGAGGGCAGTCATTGTAAGTTATGCCCTAAGGGCATATATGGTTCTTATGGAAGGAATGCTAGTACAAACTTCAGAGGGTTTATTTGATTGGAAATTGAAATTTCTAGTTTATCTTTTAAAAATCAAAAGAGATTCAAGGGCAACTAGCCCCCCACCCCCTTCGCCCTTTTCCCCCAAACCCCTCCGATAAAAATTTTGATAGCGATTTCCTTAAAAGTAGTTCAAACATCAGATAACAAAAACTACTGTGACGACAGGGCCCGGGGGCATGCGTTGTAAGTTATGGCCTGAGGGAATTCATGGTTCTTTTGGAAGGGATGCTCGTATAAACTTCAGAGAGGGCTCATTTGCCTGGAAATTGAAAGTTCTAGCTCACTTTTCAGAGGCAACACAATAGCGGTGCCTTTAGTGAAGCCATACGGCTCCAATGTTTTATTATTATTTTTCCAGAGGCACTTATATGGAAGGGGTTGTCAAATAAACTTTGGAGGGGGCTCACTCGATTAGAAATTGTAAGTTTTAATGGCCTTTTTAAGAGTCAAAAGGGATCGGAGGATAAATTGCCCCATGCCCTTTTTTTCTCAAATGCATCTATTAAAAAATTTGAGATAGCCATTTTGTTAAAAATAGTTCAAAGATCATATAACAAAAACTATTGGGTCAACACAACCCCTCAGAGTCCGGGGGCAAGCGTTGTAAGTTATGCCATGGGGCCATATGTGGTTTTTATGGAATGGATGCTCGTATAAACTTCACAAAGGGCTCATTTGATTGAAAATTGAAAGTTCTAGTTCAGTTTTTAAGAGCCAAGAGAGATTGGAGGGCAGCTAGCCCCCCCCCCCCCCACCCGACGCTCCTTTTTTCCCCTTAGACCTTAGTTCCTCCAACGCCATTCCGGACACATAGGACATCAGTGAGACTCCGCCATTCTTCTCGAAGCTAGGCAGCGCCTAGTACATCCGCCCAGTCTGGCAAAATAGCAGTGTTTATTGTTGCTCGGTCTTTTTCGTACGTCCGGCGAGTATTCATCGGCCTGCCTCTGTGTCTTCAGCCCTCTGGATTCCATTGGAACGTCATCTTCGGTAGTCTACTGTCTGGCATGCGTAATACATGGCCAAGAAAGTGCCAGCGTCTATACTTGATTTCTTCTGTGAAGGGTGGTTGCACGGTGCGGGTTCGTATTGGTTCGTTGGTAACTCCGTGGTACCAGCGGACGTGCAACCATCGTTGGAGAAAGTAATTCTCAAAGGCTAGCAGACGTTCTCTAGAATTTGGTCAAGTTTCCAGGTTTCACAAGAGTAAAGCAGTATGCTCATCACGTTGCTGTGGAAGAGCCTCATTTTGAGCCTTAATGAGAATTTTGGAGATTTCCATATTGACGAGAGCCGATTTCAAGTCAGTCTGTGCCATCCCAATTCTGGTCTGGACCTCTTTAGCTATGTTGCCTCTATCTCTTCAACTATACTGCCAAGGTGCCGAAAGCATGATACTTGATCGACTCTTTCGCTCTTATGGAAGATCTCGAGAGATTGATTGCTGCAAACAGCCATACATTTCGTCTTCTTTGTGTTAACTTGTAGTTCCACTTTTTCGGCTCGGTCTGTTAGAAGGTTAAAGAATTCTTGCGGGCTAGCCTTGAATTCGTCTAGGAGGGTTAAATCGTCAGCAAATTCTACATCTGACAGTTGTTTTGAGTTGCTAAGTCTTACTCCTTTGCCGTAAGCATTTCGGAGAATGAATTCAATGACAATGATTAACAAGAGGGGAGACAGCACGCATCCCTGCTTAACCCCCGAAGCGATTTTGAACCATCTTGTGTCACCAGTACTGGTACAAACGCAGCATTCTGTTTCTTCGTACAATGCCATGATCAGATTTACTATTTTCTCTGGCAATCCATAGTGGGATAAAATCTTCCACAGAGTTTCTTGATCGATTGAACCGAATGCTTTTTCGAAATCTATCAATAAGATCAGCAATTTCCTCCTCCGTTCATTACGCTCTTCAATCAGCATTCGCATAATGAATATAAGGTCAGCGCACGCTCTCCAAGGTCTAAAGCCACTTTGTTCCTCGCGGATGTTTTGGTCGATCTGATTGATGATTCTATTTAGTATTATCAGACTGAACAGCTTAGCAGTTACAGACAAAAGGGCGATCCCTCTCTGGTTTCTACGGGACTTGGTACCTCTTTTCTTAAATAGTTTTACTATAATACCTTTGCTTCAATCTTTGGGAACCCTTTCCATTTCCCTGACGGTTCTGAAAAAGGTGAGCCAAACTGTTGTACATATGCCCAATGAAACTTTTATCATTTCAGCAGCAATGCCATCAGCACCAAGTGACTAGCCATTTTTTAACTTCTTGGCGGCACTTAAGATCTCAGTGGGAGAGATTGGGTCTAGGTTAATGGCCAAATCGAATAAAGGTACTTCTGGGATATGGGGTGCCTGAGGCGGTTTAGGTCGATTAAGAACCTTCTCGAAATCTTCTGCCTAACGTTCCTTAATCTGCTCTTCAGAAGTTAGGAGGATTCCGTTACTGTCGTTCACTGGACCTTCAGCAGTTTTTTCCACGCCCCACAATGACATTCGTAATTTTGTAGACGAGCCTTGAGTCACCTTTCTTGGCACCTTCCTCTGTTTGTTCAGCTTTGGCTTCGATGAATTTACGTTTGTCAAATAGTGTCTGCTTCTTGACTTCCTTGTGCTTCTGAAGGTACAGCACTGAGAGCCAAGCTTGGTGATCACCTTGTGCGCAATTCATCTGTCTGTTTTAGTTCAAATGTCAGATAAGAAAATACTGCGGTGTCGATACAACCTCCCAGGGCCTGGGGGCAGGCGTTGCAAGTTATGCCCTGGGGGCATATATGGATCTTATGGAAGGGATGCTAGAATAAACTTAAGAGGGCTCATTTGAATGAAAATTGAAAGTTCTAGTTCAATTTTTAAGAGTCAAAAGAGATCGGAGAGCAACTAGTCCCCCCAACCACGCCCTTTTTCCCTAAACCCATCCGAAACAAATTTTCATAGCCATTTTTTCTAATAGTTCAAAGGTCAGATAACAAAAACTCCGGTGTCAACACAACCCTCCAAGGCCCGGGTGCAGGCCTTGTAAGTTATTTCCATGGAGAATATATGGTTCTTATGAAAGGTATGCTCGTATAAACTTCAGAAAGGGCTCGTTTGATTGAAAACTGAAAGTTCTAGTTCACTTTTCAAGAGTAAAAAGAGATCCGAGGGCAACTAGCCCCTCCACGCCTTTTTTCCCCAAACCCATCCGATAAAAATTTTGAGATATCCATTTTGTTAAAAATAGTTCAAAGGTCAGTTAAGAAAAACTCCGGTGTCGAAACAACCCCCCAGTTCTCTGGGGGCATATACGGTTCTTATGGTAGGAATGCTCGTATTGACTTTGAAGAGGGCTCATTTGCTTGGAAATTGAAAGTTCTGGTTCACTTTTAAGAGTCAAAAGAGATCCGGGGGCAACTAGCCCTTCCTAGCCCTTTTTTTCTCCAAACACATCCGATAAAAATATGTAGAGCCATTTTTTTTAAATAGTTCAAACATCAGATAACAAAAACTCTGGGGTCAACACAACCCCCCAGAGCCCGGAGGCAAGTGTTTTAAGTTATGCCCCAGAGGCGTATAAGGTTTTTATGTAAGGGGTGGTCGTATAAACTTCGAAGGTGGCTCATTGGAATGGAAATTGAAAGTTCTAGTTACCTTTTTATGAGTCAAAAGTTAACGGTGGGCATCTACCCAACCGACACGAACACCCTTTTTTCCCCAAATGCATCAAATTAAAATTTTTAGATAGCCAGTTTGTTTGAAATAGTCCAACTATAAGATAACAAACACTTCATTGTCAACATAGCCCCCCCCCCGCCAGTCTAAAAGTTTCATTTCTTTGCCTTATATACCTATTTTGGGGGAGATACTTAAACGAATTTTGCGTAAACATAACATTGATAGATGTTTCCAATCAGTGAGACCAATAGGTAATTTTCTTGATTCCGGGAAGGAAACTTAGTCAGTGGGGTGTATAAAATTCCTTATTCTAGTGAGAAGTTTTATATTGGTAGAACTCACCAACAATTTCTTGAAAAATGTATTGCGCATCGCAACTCAATAAAAAAAAAAAACAAAAAAACCCTACAATTAAGCAAGCCTCCTACAACTTTTGTTTCGGCTCTGGCTGAACATATTTTCTTTCAATCTGAACATTTTGTACAATTTGATGAGGCCACGGCTATTTCTAATGATATAGGTTTTTCTCAGTGGGCGAGGGAAGCTATAGAAATTAAAAAAAAACATATGTTTGCTAATCTTTCAATAATTAGTGACACGGGAAATTTATATATTGACCCAATTTATAATAGTCTTTGAAAAGTGAGCCAGTAGCCAATATAAGAATTAAGATTTTAAATAATCACCAGGGGACTAAATTACCTACTAGACCAAGGAGAGTTGCTTCAATAATAGCTGACAAGAGGATTATTTCGCAACAGAATAATTAACTTAATTTCAATTTTTATACTTTTTCCTCAGTTGCTTTGGTGCTCTCATCGAAGTAACTCTAACAGCTTCTTTTCCCTATGTGGATCAGATGCGACAATTGTATTAATATTTTTGGTGATTTTATTATTTTTAAGTTGTTTTTTTTTTCTTTGTTTCTCTTGTGCTGAGGACGCCTAGTTTGCCTACAGGCGAAATATCTCCGTTGTTTTAGTCTTTCATCTTTTCTCTCCACTGGCCGCAGCTTCGTTTTTGTCTCGTTGTTCATTGAGTTTTCTCTTTGTTGTTTTTATTATCGAATAAAAAAAAACATTCTTAAATAGGGAATTTTGAAAAACTTGAAACTTTGGCAATCAAAAACGAATCTATTATATTAAAAATATTTTCTTTTGTACTTATTGAAAATAAGTACAACATTGAAAATAAACATAGAAATTAAAGTAAAATTAAATTTTGACCTGATGAGCTTTCAGCAATTAACATCATTAGATATCAAATATTTAGTTTAATTTTATTAGTTTTTTCCAAGACTTCAAGACATATACAATTTCACTACAAAGAAGAGTTTGGATACTGCCCCCTTCCCTAACTGCAAAAGTCTAAAGCCTACTACGTCATTGGTGCTTCACTGAAAACGAATTATATTACAAGTATTCTTTTTTCCAGCTATTGCACCATCGAAAATGAAAATAAAATTACAGTGAAATAAAATCTTGAACTTATGATCTTTCAACAATTAATAGCATTATATATCAAACATTCAGTTGGATTTTATTTGTACTTTTCAAGACACATAGTTTTCAGTAAAGCGTCAATGACGCAGAAGGTTTTAGACTTTTACAGAGAGAGAAGGAGGAGATACCCAAACTCTTGTTTGTAGTTATTTTTGCTCGTTTCAAGCTTGATTTGCATATTCAAGTTAAGTTTCATTCGTTTTAAGATTTATTTATTCATTTATATTAGTATCTATTGTATGTTTGTTTGCATTGATTGTTTAGCTAATTTCTGTTTGTTTTGGGTTTAATTTATACTTCAATAACAAAATATTTTTTCTCGTTTTAAGCTTGAGTTGCATATTCAATTTAAGCATTACTCACTTTAAGATTTATTTCTTCATTTATATTATTACTTGTTGTATGTTTTTTGCTATGACTGTTTATTTTATTTCTGTTCGTTTTGGGTTTTATTTATTCTTTAATAGTAATTTCTGGTCATTTTGGGTTTGAATATTAACAGGTATTTGTATCAGCTCATCTTAAGTTTAAAATGGCCTTTATTTTTCTTTGAAAAACTTCATTTACGGAAAGTTTTTTTTTAATTAATCAGATAAAAGATGAGGTCAATTTTTGTGGGTCTTCTTTTGTGCTTTATCCGCTGGAAAATTCAAGGTGAGAATGGTTACTGAGTAAAAAATCATCCAAAACATGGACTGGTCGACTCGCAACTTGAAGTGAGTTAGTGACCACAAAGTCTAAATTAGGAGTAGATCCAGAACTAAGGATATAAGTGAAATCTTTATCTTTAGGAGCAATAGACATCTCACAAATGCCTGTCTTAAGCACATCTTTACAGATGTCAATGGCATCTTTGAGAACTTCCTAACTAAAAAACTTTTAAGCAACTTTCACTGCTAACTCCCGATCAGTATTGCTCTAAATTTGCCTTTGAAAAAGTTGAATACAGGTGTCTCATAATTTAACTTATCCATTGCGGCAAATCAACACGTATCCAAGAATCATACTACAAAAATCATTTCAAAATTACATAGGGGCATAATACAAACTCCAATAATATTCAGTAGGCTATCAGACAATAAATGTAATATTATCAAAATTATAAATGGATGTCTTGAATCTAGGCCAATTTGACCCATAGAAAAATATTATGAAATAACACACTGATTATGTCCTATTTGACAAGAGATTGATTTTCCTAGAGCAGGTTTTGTGCATATACCAGAACCTGAGTTTTGCGAGGTTGAGACATTGAGTTTTGCAAAGTTGAGCTTTGCATTGCAAGGTTTAAGTTGAGATATTGAGTTTTGCAGATACTGAGTTTTGCAAGGCTGTATTTTCCATGAGTTGGGTTTTGTATAGTTTAATTTTGTTGTGTCAAACTTTCCTCGTTCAATTATACTTTGATTGAATTTAATATGCATTGACTTTCTGTTTCTCATAACAACATATGATGGGATAAAAAAAATACTGCAAGCCAAAAAACTTCTTTTTTTAAGCTCTTTGATTTATTATATTTTAAAATAAATTTCTGTCTAGTAACATCTAATTTCAGTTCCCAATATTCTTGGGACCTATTTCTTTTTTCCTAGGACTTTCCTGGAAAAGATGAGGAATTTTTGCATGTGGGGAATTGATTTTGGAGGGCGGTAGAAATTATGTTGGGCTAAATAGTCATGGCCACAGATTTTAGTTTATCTAGAAAGGGCTAAGGCTGTTATTTCTTAGATAATTTTTTTTAATTTATAAATTTATTTGAAGAAATTTAATATATTTTTAAAATTTATTGGGAGCAACAGCCAAAAAAATCTTACAAAATAATGTTTGTGATCACGTCTGTTGCAATCTTGAATTTACTTTGGTAGCAAAGAGGAACTGAAGCCAGCGGTGGTTCTAGCCTTTCTTGTGCCAATGTCAAATCTTGATTAGCCCCCCCCCCTATCTTCCGAAAAATGTAAGGCTGAATTTTAACAGAATTTTCATTTAACAGCAAAACATTTCATTTCTTTAAATCTGAACTTTTCAATCTTTATGTGGGAGAATAAAAATTTTGGATTTAATTTGCTTATACTTACTGTCAACTGTGCCCTCTACTTCAATTTAATAAAAATAAAATTTCGCAGTTACACAAAAGATTATGAATGCTAGATTTTTCATTTGAAATTTCGTGCCACTAAAATGTAAGCACCCAAGGCAAGTGGATCTGCCCCTCCCGGTAAAGCCGCCTCTGACTGAAGCTTATAGTCTATAGAAAATGAACAAAAAACATTTAATACAAGCATACAAACAAAAAGCATTTCATACAAATTGAATAGAATGCACATGTGAAAATTTTAAAAAAGAATTAGGAAACAGGAAGGAAAAGCTGAGAGCCAACTCCAAGGGAAATTATGCTTGAAAATATTGCATTAAAACTACAAAATTTGGATAAGATTGTATTAAAACATTGTTGTTCAATTCTAACAAAGCATCCTTTAACACAAATTAGCAAGCTTTTGCATATTTTATTAGTAGCTACTGTATAATTTTGTTCTTTTGGTTTTTAAGTATTGCTAAGCCAGTTACTAATGTCTTAACACATAATCAGGGCAATATCCGAAATTTTTGCTTCAGGGGGGGGGGGGTACAAAAACTTGAATTTTGTTACATTTTAAAGTCAAATATTTTGGGGGTGGGGGGTGGGGGTTCAAAACCCCTTACTCCTTGGATATGGCTTTGCACAAAAATTGTAAAAACAGACAAATATAGCCAAATCTAAAGGAAGTTAAGCTTGAAAATTTTGTACTAAGATTCAGACAATTCGATAAAATTGCTGTTTATTTCTAATAAGGCATCTTTAAATACATTTTAGCAAGGTTCTATATCTTTGATTTGTAGCTACCATATGATTGTGTTCTTTTTTTGGTATATGGTTAAGCCAGTTGCAAAATACCTCAATACAAAATTTTTAAAAACAGCGCAAAAATTATGACTAGTAAAAGATACTGTTCCTTAAAATAAATATTATGGCTGCCATATAACAACCTTCACTTTTGGTTGTAATGTTTTTTTTTGTTTTTTTTTTATCGTACCTGCATTCAAGACAGAGAAAATTTTTCTGCCTGATGTTTGGTTGTCTCCTCATATATTCAAAATTACAGTTTATATATTCAGCTTTTGTGTGTTTTGTATAATAAAACACTTTAAATCTACCATAGCTCTTAAGGGTTTGATACAAGGATATATGCAGTTGTATGTTTTTTTGTAATTTGTATTCCCTGAACAATACTCAATAAGCAATTTGAGTGGTGAATACTTTCATCAAAATTTGACTTTCAGCAATTTGATGGACTGTGATGTTACTTTCAGTTAGCCTATATTATTTTCTGTTAAGTTTTGGCAAACATTAAAAACAAATAAAAAACAAATTATAAGCGTGTTTACATGTTTATGAATCAGATATTTTTTTAGGGGGTAGGGGGAGGGTCAAACCCTCCTGGATAAACCCTTGAGAAGAAATTAAAGTAATCAAAACTCTGGGTTAATAGAGTTTAATTGTTGCATTGTAACATTACTGACTCCTTTCCAAGAAAGTTTGTTAACTTGGGATTTGTGGAAATCAGTTGATGACAATGTTACACAATAAAAGGATGAAACCCCTCATGGGCTATATTCTTAGACTGTAAATTTGTTATCTTTATTTATATATATATATATATATATATATATATATATATATATATATATATATATATATATATATATATATATATATATATATATATATATATATAATATATATATATATATATATATATATATATATATATATATATATATATATATATATATATATATATATATATATATATATATATATATATATATATATATAATATATATATATATATATATATATATATATATATATATATATATATATATATATATATCTTTTTAAAAAAAAATTACTAAAGCAATTATAGCTTTAACTTTATTGTTACTGTTAATATATTTGAATAACTTACCATTCTTAACAACATAAACTTCAGAAAGAGTGACATCATCAGCCACTGGAATTTGAGGCAATTCCATAACAGAGCCTCTGAATCAAGTAAATACCACTATCAAATGTATACTACTAGCAATAACACTTGGATACAATACTCCAGTTTTACAGGGGTGAGTAGAAGCACAAAGTCCCTAAAAAAAAAGACCCTAGAGTGACTCCTTTGAATTAACTCAAAGCCAATTGTGTCTTCATGTTGTTGAAGGCAAAAGTTCCTTCAGCAGTTAAAAGGATTTGAAATATGATTAGTTTTGATTCTGTTTTTTTTTAATAAAGATAATGTCAAAATTTAAAAGGTGTCTCCTTAAGCAGCGTTCACATGCGTCTCTAGCTAGAATCCCATGTCTAGACATGTATCTGGGCAGACATCAATGTCTAGAGAACTACTGTTCACAAGTAAAATTTGGTGCTTGGCTAGAGAAGTTACAGCTAAGCATCCAGTTCTAGACTAGAACTCAAAGTCTAGGATTTTCAATCACAGCCAATCAGAATGTGTCAAGTTCAACTATTTTTATCATCTATGTTTACATTTTTAAACTGAAATTTAATTGTTGTTTTCTCATTAATTGTTTTGTTTAATTTTAGGCAAATATGCAACACCAGACAAAATAGGGAAGCACGATAAGGCAATTGTTTGGCTTGTCTCATCAATTATCTTGTAATGGTAAAAATAGGGATTACAATTTTGAAAGTTTTGCTGGCATAAGCTCTCTTGGTTGGCTAAAAATGACAACTGTAATCTATTTGAAGTTTTAGCTAAGCACTGAATTCTTCTTGTGAATGGTAATTTCCTAGACATTGATTTCTGGCCAGACACATGTCTAGACATCCTAGCTGAGTCGAGTGGCCGTCCTAGCCAAGTAGATTGGTGCACTGGATTTAGGATTCTCTGTCTGAGAGGGCAAGGGTTTGAATCCTAGTGTATCTAATTATTTGGCCTGGGATGGGGGTCAGTGGTGTGACTCTGTAAGCTCAGCCAGAGTTGACCCAGCTCTAAATAGGTACCTGGAGAAATCTGGGGTAGGTAAACAGGAAGGGTGTGCAAAAGCACAGGATGGTTGGCCCCCAACACCCCATTGCACCTCCTGGCTGACAGTTCAAGAAATGGAGATTGGCACAGCCAGTAGGGACTGTAAAGTCTAATGCCATATTCTTTACCATTTTACATGTCTAGACATGGGATTCAAGCTAAACACGCATGTAAATGCTGCTTTATCTAACTGTAGCCTATATAAAGTGTAGGTTTGGAATTTAACTTATAACCAAATTTCAAAGTAAAACTACAGAATAGAGTTTTTGTACCTTGAAAAATCTAGTGAATGGGAAAGGAGATATTTTCATAATTGGATTTGAATTCTAAACCAGAGCCCAGTGGCATATTTTGCAGCTAGCTCAACTGCTTCATTAATAAAGATGCTTAAGAGTGGGATGTTTTCCCTTGTTTTTTTTTTTCTAGGAGAGGAGGCAATGAAAGCTCAAAAACAGTATATTTTTCATTTAATTCTGACAATAATTATAAAATAAAATTGCAGAATATAGGCTTTTATCAAGTTGGAGAAGTGACACTTCCCTGATACAATTCAAAATCTAAACTAGAACTAAGGAAGATTTTCCCTCCTTGGTTCTGCTGCAACTCTACTCTTACTTTTATTTTCCAGGGTGAGAATTGGCAGAGGGGTGGGGATTTTACATGTGGTGAGTTCTGTGAGAGAATTTTCTTCAGAAGATGAATTGCCTGTAGGGGTAATTTTTTTGGAGGATTGTCTCATCTACAGTCTTAAATCATATATTTTTTTGGTTGTCTATCATCTTGTTATGCATCATACATTTATTGTTAAAACAGTTGGCTGAAATTATTTCAGGGGACTTGTGAAAACCACTTGGGATAAGTCTAACAAATCAATTTTGATAGAAATGTTGAAATTAGATGTTACTTGTGGGTTGACAAAAAAAAATTAAATGACATTTGCATGTAAAATGATTATGATATTTGAAAAGAGCATTGAAAAGGGCATCAAGCAGTGTATTCTCCTTGTATCTCTATGTAAGATAGGTGGATTCATCTGATTTTAAACCCAGTTATTCTATTAAGCACAAAGCATTTACTAGAATTTTGGGAATTTTGAGTTGGGGGCAGGAGCAATTCAAAAACATCTTCTAGAACAGGGTCCCGTCAACCATGGGGTCCAATCACCCTTAATCTGGCCTATAGGGGCAATTCAAAACATTTTCCCCTGAACATAATTTATCTTCTAATTTTGTGAAATTTTGAGTTGGGGAGGGGGGGGAGCAATTCAAAAACATTTTCCCCATTACATAATTCTTTGCTTGAGGTATTTCATGCTCTAAATTCTTTTTTGAAGTTCTCTCTTTTTTTAAATTCTTCCCTTAAGATCTTTGATGCTCTAAATTCTTTTCTGGAGGCTCCTTTATTCAGCTCTTGTCTAATTCTAGAACTAATTAAGGAAGTTTAAAGGACCCTCTAATTAGGTATAGCTGTCACTTGAAAATATTACCCCTAAGTGGTTATGTGTCCATAGGCAAACAACAAAACCAGCTCATGCAATACCCTTAAGTAGGCTAGTTTTGACAAGCAAAGAACAAAGGCCACCTCTTTTGTGACATCCCAAATTCTTTTTTATACAATAAGCAAGGTGCATAATTAGTTGAAGGCAATTGCTATAAAATACAAATACAATTGTGGGAATAATTGTATTTTATAGAACTTTAATGAACAAGGTTAAAAGCTGAAATTTCATAAGGTAAGCACAGATTTATGATTATAAAAGTAATATAGGATGTAATATGAGCAAAAATTAAGTGGCAATGTAGCCTACAATATTCTGTATTATATAGAGGGGGGAGGAGTAGAGGTAGGTACTTCAAGATACCTTCCTGGGCTAGACTTTAGTCTGTAGATCCATCCCTGAAAGTTTCATTTATATAACCTAGCCCCTTTCCAAGATAGCCAAATTAGAATTTTACCATCTAAAAATATGTCTCTTTATTGTCTAGAATATCTCCTAAAAAGCTTAAATTGCATCAGAAATAAACTTTAAGCCAACCCCTATATATACCAATTCAGGATATATAATTGCACATTATGGGCATCTGCATGGGGGTAAATTTCAAACTTACCTCTATAGTCAGAATTGTATCCTGAATCCAAATTTAACATTAATTTGCATCAGAAATGAACTTTGCCCCCACCCATAAATGTACAAATATATAACCTGAACTGGAATATAGGTAAATTTCTAGGTGGTGCAATAATTTAGCTAGGATGAAAGTGAAAACATTATTTGATGCCTTTTTTATGCTCTTTTATAATTCAATAATTGCTTCTGGGGCTAATTGCATCTTTAGCCCTTAAAGGGGCCCCAAAGGTTTTTCATTTTTGTAACCACACAAAGAAGTTATAACCTAGCCTGCAAAATACTTGATTTTCAATTCAAACCATTTATGTACTGTTTAAATTTTTCAAATAACATCAACAAAAATATTGCTGAATTTTGCAATTCTAAACTTTGCCATCAACAATTCAGGGTATATATTTGCACATGGGGATGGGGTAACGTTCATGGTAAATCTGCAGTGGGCCATAATTTAGCTAGGATGAAAGTGAAAACATCATTTGATGCTTTTTTTATGCTCTTTCATAATTCATATAAAATATCTTTGGGCCCTTACAAGGGCTCAAGATGCAATTAGCCCCATAAGCAATTATTGAATTATGAAAGAGCATAAAAGGCATCAAATGATGGTTTCCCTTTCATCCTAGCTAAATTATGATAAATTTTTACCAAAACATATTATTGAGTTTCAAATAAAATGAATATACTATTCAATGCCTTTTTTTATGCTGATTACAAATATAACAATCATTTCTGACAATCCATTCGGAAATGAAGTTTAGCCCCCCCCCCCTATATATGTCAATTCAGGATATATATTTGCACATATGGGGGTGGAGGTTAGGTTAGGGGGGTGGCTGAAATTCATTTCCAATATAAATGATTATTATATTCATAATCAGCATAAAAAAAGGCATCGGATGGTGTATTCACTATATTCCTAACTCAATAATGTGATTTAGTAAAAATTTACCTAAATTATTGCGCCACCTATAAATTTACCAGAAAATACCCTGAATTGGCATATATAGGGGTGGCAGTAAAGTTCATTTATGATGCAAATGCATGTTAAATTTGGATTCAGGATGCAATTCTGACTAAAGAGGTAAGTTTATTTCTTAGCTACCTGAATACTCCATTAGCCTAATATAAACCTTACCCAAATTCTATTCCTTTTGGCTATTGGAGATGAACCAAGCCTATGTTCACCTTGTCCTAGTGTATGTCAGTTATGAAATCTTAAATATGACCCAGAAAAACAAAGTTATATATATTATTTAGGGCTATACCTAGACAAATCAGAGAAGAAGGTAAAACTGTAAAGGAAATGTAGGGCTACCACTCTAATTTTCAATGTTACTTTCTCAGAAGTAGGTAGCTGGTAGCCTAAAGTCTTTATGAAGGACTACCAAAACTTACTTTTTATGTAGAAAACCAAATGCCTTAATCACCAGTTCAAAATTAAAAATCAAGCAAGTCAGTCTGCTAGTCAGAAGTTAACTTTTTAATCAGAAGTTGACAAAATCTCAGTAATCAAATTCTTGAACTAAAAGTGGCGTTCTTTGGATCATGCCATCTATTGGTTGGTTGACTATATGTAGCAATCCGTGGCATAGTTTTCAGGCTACGGTAACTATAAGGCGGTAAAATTTTTTATTTAACAAGTTGTTAAGATGTTCCATTTTTATACAATAAATGATTTAATTAAAATTAGAGGGCCTTTATTTGACTTCTTGCGATGTTTTCTTGTAAAAATTTCTTTGTTATGCTCTGACCAGTGATTTCAAAACTATGACGAAATGGCCATCAAATTTCTCTCACTAAAATTCTCTGTTTGACAGTTTGCTACAAAATTCAAGCACTTCGATGAAATAAAAACCAATAATCTCTGCAGAAAATTTAAAATCTTAGATGTCTAATCTTTGCACTTTGATGGGTCGAAAAACGGGACAATAGTTTTCCACAATATTTATAATGGAAATAAATAAATAAATTTTTGGAGGATTTTGGAGTTAAAAGTGCAAGAATATGTTTTGAACTTAATGTCGAGAAGACAAAGTAGCAAAGACTGAGAATAGGCAAAGTTTAAGATATGATGTTGGATAAAAAAAATGATCGATCAAATTAACACCTTCATTTACTTTGCCAGTTTTACCTGATCAATCTACTTCCTTCTTTTACCATCTACTCTAACACTTACCAAACAGCCGTATGAATCCCCTCGTCCTAGAAGCCCAAAAATAAATCTCCGAAAAAAATTACGGTTAAACCTTAATTAAGTAGCAGTCTAATATAAAAGAAACTAAAACAACCCAAAGTAGAAAACATGAAAAGTTAGGTTTGGTTCCCACCTGTTGGGGGAACGTTGAATGTATTTATTTGACAGCAAAGACAATAAAACATTCATGAGAACTAACCACTTAGCACTACAACACTGTTCATGCCAGCTACCAATTTTTCTTTTATATTTTTCCCATTAATAGTACATTTACGGACTTAATTCAGCTTATAATAAGCAATCTAAAATTTAATAAGAATTTTTGAATGTAGTCAACATAACCAATTTAATACTTAATTCAAATTAAAGAGAATAAAACAATATCTACGCTTCATTCTTGCAAGCTTTTGAGCGATTTCAATGACCAATAAATTTTGAAAAAGGGTACCGACCCTTAATTGCGTCTCAGACCCAAAATTTACTATGGCACAGGTTGAGTCCTCCTAGTCTTATTATTTTAAAACTATCAATGGAAATATTGGATGGGAAAAGTGGAAAAGTGGAAGCATTGGAAAAGTGGAAATATTTCACTTTGGGTATTACTTTTTATGCTGCCGACTTTGGAACAAATGACATTAAATGGGTTGAAGAATTAAGAAACAACCTGAATGATAGAGTTATATATATTAATAAATATACACAAAGGAAAGCCTACAATATAACAGTAAAAATGTGTAGTAGCATGCTCGAACTTAAGTTGTCTTAACTGAATGATATTTCAAGGAGAAATACGTTATGTGGTAACTTAATAGAAAAGATCCCTTCCTATAGAAGGAATAAAAAGCTGCAAGGAGTTTTAAAAATCCTTCTTCTCGATATACTGTCTATATCAGTTAGATCAGAGAAACATCTAGAAAACAGTTTGATCCCTCAAAAGCAGTTATTTTGAACGCTAAAACACTTATGGCAAAAAAATATAAGAACAAGTAAGATGAGGATTGGCAAGTCGGTAAAAGACAATCCTCCAAAACTGAAAAATAGATAGGATCAAAACCTTTATATCATTACTAATGAGGAAAATTATTTGTTGCGTAGAAAGAAAGAAATCTTGAAAACTTATAGAGCTGTCTTGGAAAGCAGTAGATATTAATGGCAGAAGTATTAACTCATCGACAGCACTGCATTTTGCTGCTCATGGACCCAGCCTCGAGGTTACAAAATTTATCACTGGTAAAAAAGTAGGGGTGAATATTAAAATTTAAACGGTCAAACTGCACTTCATATTATTGCTGCAAATCAAAGGAAATATATTGTAAAATTGCTTGTAAGAGAAACAAATGTATATTTTTATGATCCAGTAAATATAGCAGAACAGCACTAAATTTTGCAGCTAAAAATGGTCACAAGTATGTTTTTGAAGCTCTGATGAAACAAAACGCTCACACTAGTATCACAGATGATGGCATTAGTTAACCTTAACACTATACAGTAGCAAACAATCACATTGATGTTGTTAAGATTTTACTGAAAATAGACACCGATATTGATATTAGCAAGACCATGGCGGGCTTCACGTCATTGCATATATATCTGCTGAAAGGGGTCATTCGAGGTAAGTGAAATTTTTGGTTCAAAATAAACAGAAATTAATGATAGAACTGACAGAGATTGGATGTAATTACTTTTAGCATCATCTAGGGGTCACCTTGAAGTAGTGAGGACTTTAATTCAAAGGGGAGCAAAAGTAAATGCTGCTTAGAGCATCACTGATTGTACACCATTAAATTATGCTAAACATAATGGTAGCGGGCACATAGTTGATACTGTAATAGAAAGTGGAGCTAACATTGATGTTTTGACAAAAAATAGTACTCCTTTACACTATGCAGCATTAAATGGACATGAGAAAATTGTTAAGGCCTTACAAAAAAATTCAAATGCTAGTATTCCCATTGTGAATGGAGGCACTCCCAAGCATTATGTAGCATACAGTAGTCAAATAAAAATAGTTACTGCTCTCCTTGAGCATGGGGTTAACCCTGTAGAGGCAATGGTTGTAGGAAAACAACACCACGCAATTCGAGCTTAGAATACCATCTTATAGTCAAACAATATTGCTTCTAGCAACATCTTTTGATGGGGCTAAGAAACGGAAATCGGTTGATACCTCGCGGGAGCTGCTGTGTGACATCTGAAAAAAACAATTGAGTTGCCAAACCAAGGGATAACAAAAATGAATGAAAAGGTTGGCAATTTCTAAGCTAGAAACTGGAAATAAAATGAAGAGATGGGAAATTCCTTGCAAGTCAGATGTGTATAAAATATATGTATAATTTAGAATAACTGCACTTGGAATTCCTGAAGTATGCAAGAATGTGAATTCGTAGTAAGATGTAGTTCCTTGTGTTGTAAATATACAACATCGAACGATCATGGATCAAAATGTGAAACAAAACTAAATAAAAACAAGTGCTGAAAGAGAGGATTGTAAAATTGGAATAACAATCTTTGTTAAAGTTCTAAAAGGCTTTAGTGTAACGACCGAGGCAGTAAGTAGGGGGCTGCCCTACTTACTGGGCTACCCCATATCATTATAACCATATAATGATATGATTGTTATATTGTTATATGATCCGTCAGTAGCAGTTATTACGAACACTAAAAAATTTATCACAGAAGATGTAAGAAAAAGTAAGATAACAGTTGGCCAAACGATAAATAAATACGATCCTTCCAAGCTGAAAAATAAATATAATTAAAACCTTATTATTGGTAATCAGGAAAGTTTTTTGCTGCATTAAAAAGAGGAAATCTTAAAGACTCAAAGAGCTATATTGGAAAAGGAGCAGATATTAATGGTAGAAGTATTAAGTCATCGACAGCACTGCATTTTGCTGCTTATGGACCCAGGCTTGAGTTTATAAAATTTATCACAGGTTAAAAAAAGGCGTCAATATTTAAAATGTAAATGGTCAAAGTGCACTTCATATTGCTGCTGCAAATGGAAGTAAAAACATTGTAAAGTTTCTTGTAAGAGAAACAATTGATATTTTGATAATCCAGATAATTATGACAGAACATCACTACATTTTGGAGCAAAATGGTCACAAGGATGTTCTTGAAGCTTTGATGAAACAATATGGTCATACTAATATCAAACATGATAGTGGTAGTTCATCTTTACACTATGCAGTAGCAAACAATCACATTGATTTTGTTAAGATTTTAGTGAAAAAAGGAACAGATATTGATATTAGCAAGACCATGGATGGCTTTATGTCATTGTATATATCTGCTGAAAGGGGTCATTTGAGGTTAGTAAAGTTTTCAATACAAAATAAAGGAGACATTAATGGTAGAACTGACAAAGATTAGATGCCATTTTTTAGCATCATCTAGGGGTCTCCTTGAAGTAGTACAGACTTTATTTCGAAGGGCACACTATGTGCACGCAAGTTGTCGAGAAGTATCGGCAATACTTCAGGAATGATTTATGGTATCAAGTTGAAACTTTCAACATGCAATGAGGGGATGTTGAAGAAAAACCAAAGATGCTATTTGCATACTGTAACTAATACTGCTACCTCAACTAATGTTACTGCACATACTAAGGATATTCAGGTTAAGCTCCCAAGAAATATTTTTGCTGATTTTGAACTAAATAAAAACAAACTATGAGTACGTAGATTGTAGATTGTCGAAACTGTGTATCAGTAATATCTCAGGAACGGCTTACATTATTTAATTGTAATTTTCAGGGTATGCTGTGGTGGATTTTAAACAAACCATTTGTACACTACTATTGTTACTGCAACGATTTTAATTTATGAAGCAAAGGGTAGGAGGTTGGAACTACAGAGAATGTTTAGAAGGGTGTCCAGCTAAATAAATACACTCTGAACAAGCTGGCTGTAAAAAAACCGCATCAGGATTATTCCAGGAATAGTCTATGGTATTAAGTTAAAACTAAGGGAATATATTAAGGGGATGTTGAACTAGGCAAAATAAAAAATTAGCATACTACAAATACTTCTACTTCTGCTACTACAATTGCATCTACAATCAAAACTACTACAACGGTTGGTACTACTACTGCTACTCTGACCACTACTACTAGTACTACTTAAGCTATGGCTGTTACAGTGAAACTTTTTAACTGAAACACGCTATGTGGATACAGGATATTAAAAGCCTGTAACAGCTATGTCGTAAGAACATCTTATAGCATGAAGTTGAAACTTTTAGTGTATTTTAAGATGGATGTTGAGCCAACGAAACATGTGTACTACTAAAGGCTAAAAGTAGTTATGACACATTTTAAAAAAGTTCTGGGGGCTGTGTTAATTAAAATTGGAACAGAGTGTATGTATGCAGGCTGTCAAATGGGCTCATCATCTTTATATCAAAAAAGTTTAGAATGACAGAATGGAGCCTTCAGAGCATGATTAGGAGAATTTAGGGTAATTAAAATGCACTATGTGCATACTACTGCTACTGCTAGTATTAGTGCCAATATTACTAAAGCTAATGGTATTAATATTAATGTTGGGGAGATATAAGGCTAAATTAAAACACACTATATGTATGAAGGGTATAAACAGAAAATTTCAGAAAATTTCAGAAAAAGCTGAAGGAATTAAAGTGAAACTATCCGGTCATGAGAAGGTGATGTTTTACTAGACCAAAAGGAAGAATTTAAAAACCATTATTTCCTACAACTAATACTACTATTGTTATATTACTTATATTGCTCCTACTATTACGCCTTATAGGATAGGGAGCATAAGGAGTATAGGTTATTTCCTATATCCTAGAATATGGTATAGAATAGACATTTTCACGGTCATGATTGTGACTATGACAACTTGGGAGAGATAATATTATTATAAAACTAAATCAAAAAGTACTCTATGTATGCTAGCTGCAAATAAGACGTCTCAACAATGATTTTATTTATTTATTGATGGTGGTTTGTGGTAGTTTTTTGCTTGGAAGATTGCTTGACTTTATTTCTGCTCATTTTTGGTTTAGGGAAGCTCTTTACTTTTCTTTGAAAAACTTGTCTTGCGGAAAACCTTTTTTAAATTAATTTTTGTTTGTTATTATTGACCTAGTCTTTTTCGTGAAATTGCTTTTTATATGTTTTCGATTATTTTCTATAAGAATATAAAGTTTGGCTTGCTATTTGTATGTTAGGCAAAATTTTTAACAGTGTTTAATCCTAACACAAATAGTAATGTTTAATTCAGTTTTTTACCCCGTCAATTTAACCTGAAAAATAAAGCTTAATGCCATTTCCCAAAAAGATTATCTATGCTCTTTGACATCCTGAACACACTTACACTTATTTGATTTATTTAAATTGTAGGAGCAGAAGTATTAATGGAAGTAGCCCTAACAGTTTCAACTTAATACCCCCAGACGTTGTTGGGACATTGCTGATGTGTCTTATTGGCAACCATACACGGTATGCCTTTTGATTTAGTTTTAAAGTATAAAAGGCAAATTGTATAGCCTTGGAGGGTTGATATATCCAATATGCTTAGAGATACAGTTACTGGACCTAGAGATATAGGGCTGCTTACCCTCCAATCACTTTTGACTCTTAAAAAGGACACTAGAATTTTTAATTTCCATACGAATTGGCCCCTTTAAAAGTTTAAATGATATTGCTAGCCATTATAGAGTGGCACTGCCTATGATTTTGCTTATATACCCTTTTGAATTCCTGGATATATATTGTATATAGTTTTTTCATTTTATGGGAACTCACACTAAATGTTCCCTAAGAGTTTCATCTTAACATCCTTAGCCTTATTAGTTAAAGTAAATGTACTAGTAGTATTAATAATATACATACATTGCCTTCTTGGTAGTGCGAATTTCGTGATAACTTACCCTTAAAGGTCTAACTTAATAAAGTAAGCCGTTCTTAAAAATTTACTTTTTTGTCTTTTTGAAAATCTACATACTCATAGTCCGTTTTGATCACTGTATAAAGATAATAGCAGTAAGTTTACCGCAGATAATTTCTGGTTCTTCATTCTCGGTGCGAACAAACAGCTCCTCCCACTTCTTCTTGCATTAGCGGGTTAGTATGTATGCGTCAATCAATGAGAAATGGTTCAAAATTGTATTATTCGTAATTGCGAAAGCAGAAAGAAACTTGGTGAGCCGGCCAAGTGGTTTGCAACTGTCCCATCTCAAAGGTATGACTTAATTTATATAAAAATTATGACTTAATCTATTATTTATATACAGTGGATTTAACTGATTGGCCTATGTAGGATTTCTAAAAATGGGAGCGGGAGGTTGACAAAATTTATGATAATAAGGAAATTTCTAGTGTTAACTTCTAATCAATACTGCAACAGGGAGGGATCCATATTTCCATGCGGAGAGGGATCCACGAAGTGGCGGGAATATTTGAAATTTGCCAAAAAATGTGTTACCACAGAGGGGCAGCCTAACAGTTTTAGCACAGATTATCTGTTAGGTTTCAAAATAGTCTGTTGTTTTAGATGGTAATATTGCGCCATGGAGCATCAAAATTTTTTCTTATTGTTTTTTTTTTATTGGTAAGGAAAAATGTTCCCTTTAATTTTCATTTTATTTTGTTTTCCTTTTAATTTCCGTTAATTTTCATTTAATTTTTCCTCGTTTATGCTCTTTTTTGGGCCATAGAAATGTCATTCGAAATTTGATAGAATATCTTTGTTTTTCTTCTAATAAATGGTGGAATAGCTATCAGTGGCGGATCCAGGGGAAGAGCGAGGGGGGCGCGCGCCCCCTAACATAGTCTAAAGTAGTTTAATTTACTTAATTAACGGAAGTTTGCGTTAATTAAACATGATCCTAACGCAAGTTTATCGGATCAACCTATTTTGCACCCCCCCTCCCCCTAAAATATCGACGCGTACAAACAGCTCCTCTCATTGATCTGCCATTAGCGGTCCAATTACCCTGGAACACGTATTTTGGCAGAAACTTTCTCAAAATGCCTTTAAAACCAACTCGAGACTTCAAAACCTACTTGTAATTCCTAAAAACATCTAATAATAAAATTGCACTACTAATTACCGATTTTCATATATGTATTGGAATAAATTAATTTAAAATTAGTTTCTTTGAAATTTAGTGTTCCAACGTTGAAGCCAAGTTTCGTGTTCAAAAGAAATCTGACTTGTCTACCCGTGAAAAGATCTAATGTCGCTTATGTTTCTACGTTCTCTGGAACACTCGCACCTCGGTCCGGGTTTTCTAATGGGTGAGATACGGAACGATCATACTGCCTATAATTTCTATACTGTGGTTTTGATTTAATAATAATAATAATTTATTTATTACTTAGATAATTTCGGAGACCACACTGCCTTTGACTACTACTGATGACGGTCACTGTATATGTGACCGAAATATCTGGTATTTTTTGTGAATTTCTATCACTGTTATCATCATCACTGTCTATTAAAAGGATTTTATCCCTATTTGAATTTTTATTTATCGTTATTTATTACTCACTATAAAAAAGAGCAGAGTACATCAAGAACAAAAAAAAAAAACAACAACAAAAAAGCAAACTCGCACACTTAATAATTATTTACATAAAACGACGTAAATTATGGTGCGCAGTAAGACCTGCAGATAACGACAGCTTTCCCGCAAGCACAGTCACTTTTTCCCGTAAATCAGGAAACCGAATCGCGATATTAGATGCCAGTTCCGGAACCACGGAGGAAGGCACAAAAGGTACCGAGAAAATTTAAAATAATAAGTCCGGATAGAATTCAGATCTTTAGGCTTCAAAATTGGAAGAAAACCAGATAAAAAAAGAATAGAATGACCGCAAAATAAAGAATATAATTTCCCAAGCGCTTTTCTATTGTACCTCCCTCTATTTGCAACAATTTTTGAATATCCTATCTGAATTTTAGTTCAACGATCGCCTAAATACCCCTTTAAAGCTTCGTCTTAATACGCTTAGCTTCCATAATGATAAATAAAAGTTTGAATAGGGATAAATCCTTTTGTTAGACAGTGATGTTAACATTCACAAAGTGTACTGTAGTATTTCAGTCACCTATACAGTGACCTTCATCAGCAGAAATAATTCTTCTGATTTCTGCCGATGACAGTCACTGTAAATGTGTGGCAATAAAGATTGTGCCAATTGTGCCATCGAGGACTGCACCACAGCAATGAGGAGTAAGGTAAATGGGTGACCGCGCCACTCTCAATCTTAAAGAGAAAATGAAATGTGTAACTACAAAAGTGTAACCTTTTTTCCTCGAATTATCTCCAAATCGGATTCCTTAGGGAGCGCTGCCTATGGAGTACAATTGAACTAGTTATCTACTTGCGATGAGATACGGGCATATAATAAGAACAAACACAAATAGAAAAGTAATGGATTTATTGAACTTACATTTCCGGTGTACAACAATGTATATATATGGGCAAGGCTTTACTTCGGTAGGAACATAATGTCTGTAATCATAACGCCTGGGTTCTGAATCATAATAGTCGTCCGAAAAACACTTTTCCAACATTATGAAACACTATTCTTGATTCTGCGCGCTAAGAGCTATTTCACGATTGGCCCAACTCCTTGGAGGGCCCGCTACCTTGTAATTATGTTTGCAAACTAAACTCATTATGCTAACTGCCCATCCAATAGTTTGTTTTCAATATTTTTGATGATTAAACATTCATACTGCTATGATAACTTAAACTTCCTGTGAACTTTGTATCTTCTTCTTCTAATTCACAGCAGGCGGGCTATTCAGTTGGTACTATTTAGCCCTCTTCTTTTTGCTTCACTCTGTGGGCTACAGAGCTACTGTCTTGGTTGTCTCTTATTTATTAGATATTCTCAGATATCTTTCAGTAGATCTTTTGACTCAAGGAGTTCAAATATAAGATGATAGATATCGATTTCTGTGCTCTGTGTGCAGGTATAGTTGGCTAAGCTCTTGGCTGATAGTGAGATTTTGTGGTGTTTGAAGTATTTTAACAGTTTACAAAGCAAGGTATGTTGTGCAGACGTCAGCATATTACATTCAAATAGGCAATGGTCAATTGTTTCATTATTCATATTACAATGCCTGCAAAGAGGGGACAGGGGAATTGAACCACTTGAATTAGAAAGCTTATATGAGAAGGCAAGGAAATTTAGTCCATTTGTTCCAGAACGAATTCTATGATAGATTTTAGAAAGATACTTATTGGGAAAGGGGAAAAGGATAGGATTAATCTTATTAAAATTAATATCTGATAGCCTCCATCGGAAAATATCTCTAATTGGGATTGGTCTCCCACTTGGCTGGTCAATATTTATAGCATTTTTAGCTATTTCATTAACTTGATGATTACCACTTATGCCAGAGTGGCTAGGAATATACTGAAAATAAGTTTTTATGCCACTTGAAGCAAGATTATCAATAATACTGAGACAATGATAAGTGTCAATGTCCAACTTATATTGTGGAGCTGAGGCCAGCAAGTCAAGGCTTGATAAAGAGTCGGAATAGATGATAATATTATTCGAATTTGCAATCAAAGGTTGGTTTTGCTTAAGGTGTTCTAATGCCATGATTATGGCATTTAACTCAGCAGACATTATAGATAAATTATTAAATAATCTCTCACCCATTGCAATTTTCAGGTGAAGAAGGTAAACACCACTTGCAACCTTCTCATTCATTTTTGACCCATCAACAAATATTTGGAAGTGATTTTTATAGGTAATTGTATTAAGTTCTGCAAATTTTTTCTGGACAAAAGCAATGGGGGTTAAATCTTTATTCCATTTTGAAAATTCAGTATTTATTATGGGAAATGACCAATTCCATGGAGGGGATTGGGGGAAAGTAGGTGCAATAGAATTTGCAGGTACAGGGAACTTCTTTTGAATATTGGCATACTCATCTGCAATACTTCTATACATGGCTGGATTTCTTAACCAATTATGTAATGTGTGTGAGCTATTTGATTCAATTTTTGTAAGATGTTTTGTCAAGAGAAAGCTACGTCTCTCCCTTATTGTTGTTAATCCACTCTCCATAAGCAGAAACTTGGTGCTTGTGGGTTTCCTAAGACCAAATATGAGACGTATTATATCATTTTGTGTTGTTTCAATTTTTGCAAAACTGGAGTAAGGTTTTCTGGAAAGAAGTCTTTTTAGTATATTTGCTTTTCTATAACATTTTTTTATTGTGTTTGAAATGTGGAGGTGGAAATTAAGTTTTTGGTCAAGCGGTGAAATTGGATTATTTTTGACTTGGTGGGTGCAATGGGTAAATCTGAATGTTGAGAGAATTTTTCGAACTGGAAAAGTGACTTTTGCAGATTTGACTGTGCTATCTGAAAGGTGTTGCCAGATGACCATAGCACCAGATCATCAGCATATTGTAGATTCGTGTGGGGTAGGTTCATGTCCCAGAGATATAGGGCAAATAGGAGGCAACTGAGGACTGCTCCCTGAGGTAGGCCTTTGGTTATTTTCTTTTGGGGTGAAGAGGCTGAACCAACACAAACGATGAAACTTCGCACTTTTATGAACGATTTAATAAAGGATACTAGCTCAGGGGGTACTCCAAGGTTTGCAAGTTTATTTAAAAGGAATTGGTGGTTCACATTATCATATGAACCTTCAATATCTAGGAAAGCTGCCACTAGGACATTATTTTTTGATAAAGATTCATTTATTGCATTTGTTAGCAAAATGAAAGCATCTGTTGAGGAGTGGTGTTTCCTGAATCCAGTTTGAGTGTGTGGGATCATATTATTTTTTTCAACAAACCAGAGGAGTCTTTGATATATCATTTTCTCCATTATTTTCCCCATCACAGGTGTAATCATTATGGGCCTATAAGACTCAGGGTTATCTTTTGGTTTATTTTTCTTTAGGATTAGTATGAGGGACGAACATTTCCATATATTGGGGAACCTAGAAGATGACCAAGCATGATTATAACAATTTAGCAGTTCTTGTTTGTATGAAGGTGTGAGATTCTTTATCCATGTAGGGTGTATATTGTCATAACTGCTGCTAGTTTTGGTCCTAATATGATGTATTGCATTATTCAATTCCTGGATTGAAAATGGATTGGTTATGTACTCGGATCCTGGGCGTGGTTGGTAACTTGGGTTCATAGGAATTGTGGACAGTTTGCTTTGATTATTTGATGTTAGCTTATTAACAAAAAGAGTTGCAAATAGGTTAGCTTTACCATTATTATTGTCATAATGGGTATTATTATGTATAAGCTCATACAGGAGTGGGTTGGGGGAAGTCTTTTTCCCACAGATGTGGCTTATGACTTTATGTATAATTGGCTCATGAGTTTCTCTGGAGAGATTATTTGCAAAATTATTCCAGTATTTATATTTAGCATCTATTATAGTCCTTTTTAGATTAGATTCTGCTTGTAATTTTTTTAAGTATGTAATAGGTGATGGTTTTTTTATGAATTCTGTCCTAGCTGCCTTTTTTATCCTCCATTTATTTAGGCACTCATTTGTCCACCATGCTTTAGGAATTTGTTTAGGGAATGTTTTCTTAGGTGTTGTCTTGGGGATAGCATGATTAGCTGTATTTACTAGTAACGATGTCAAGGCTTCAGCATGTTTGCCAACTGTTGTGTTAGAAATGCATGAACTTTGGGTGAAACTTGAAATTTCATCATTTAGCTTATTTTGGAACATAGACCAATTTGCTTTAGTGTTCATATATTTGGAGGTATGAGATAAAGTTTCAGCAGGTTCATTTAGGGAGCAAACTATAGCAAAGTGGTCAGTACATAGACTATCGATTTTATTTATGTAAATTTTGTTCAAAAAATTTGATGACACAATTTGTAGGTCAGTTGTGGAGAATCTGCCACTTTTGGGGTTGAAATATGTGTTCAGGTTTGGAGGGGTAGCAACCGCTAATTCATTATTATTTGAAGTCATATTCTCAATGAATTTACCAGCTTTATTTGCTGGTTTATTCCCCCACAAAAGGCTGTGGGCATTGAAATCACCCCAAATAATGATATTTCTTAACATATTAGAATTATTTATATAATTAAAGAAATCCTTGGCATCTGTAGTTTGGCCATTAGGGTTATAAAAGCTTATTATATAGGCTTTTATATTATTCAGCCAAACACTGATACTCATTACATCAACATCATTTGCAAAATCTGGAAAATTGATGCCACAAAATTTTATATTATTATTAACCAATAAAGCTACCCCACCTTCTTTTCTCTCTGAAGATCTATCCTTTCTCAGGATATTATATCCCGGAGACTTAATTTGTTGATTTTGGGTTAAATGAGTTTCCTGGAGGCAAGCAATATTAATGGAATTATTATTCATAAATGATATTAGTTCATTTAGCTTATTTTCTGTGAGTGATCTTACATTCCATTGGAGTATTGATATATGTTGTGTTGTTGATTTATTCTTCATATGACTGTGTATCAATGTTCAGCTTTGTTAAAAGTAAAGCAAGATCTTTTTTTGCTTGAATGAGCATATCATCAGGGATGTAGATTTTTGCCAATTCTGCAATAGTTTTTGTTTTCTGTATTTGATGTATGTTCATGGCCTGAACTGCATTACAGTTTAGAATGAATAAGCATATATTTGGGGATTGCATTTTTGGTTGTGCATCCTGTTTGTTGGTTAAGGGGTTGATTCCTGGTAGTGTTACTGGTTTGTTTCCTCTTGGGAGGGGGGGCCAGGCTGACCTCATCTCACCGGACAAGGAGGCTTGTTGGCTTGGTGATTCCTTCTGATAGGGATTTGAGCTAGGGGGCTTAGAAGATGGTATTTTATATGGGGTGCTTGATGCATTGGGAGCATTTGACTTGGGGGTTTTGGTTGGTTTCATTACAGGCTTTATTTGGTATTGTTGGGCAGCATTTGCTTCCATTGCTGCAAATGGGTATGGGATGGGTTTCTCTGTTGATATTTGGAGTGTTAGAGCTCTTTTCTTGTATGCAGGGCATAATGATCTATTTGTAGATTCATGTGGGCCTTTGCAATTGATGCATGTAGGCTGAGTGTTGTTGCAAGATGTCAGCTCTTTAGGATGGAAAGATTTACAATTACTACACTCTTGGAGAATTTCATTGCATTTGTTTGTCGTGTGTCCCAGTTTGAAACACTTCTGACACTGGATAGGCTTAGGTTTGTATTCCTTGTGTGGTTTGATTTGCCCAAATAGGAATAATTTTTCTGGGATATCAATTTTATCCTTCAGTGTGAATAAGAAGGATCTTCTGGTTTTTAGGCCATTAGAGTTAGGTTTTCCAAGTTGGGTAACATCCTCAACTGGGATTGTGTTTCCAGCCCTATCTGAGAGGCCTTGTTTTAACTCCTGAGTAGATATCTCTGGGGGAACATTATAAACTACTATTTTCGTTGGTGATTGTTTTGGGTTCCAATTAGATGCAATAATTGGGGTATTCAAAAGGGATTTAAGGTTAATTATTGTATCTGCTGATTTCTGATCTTCTACAGCTATTAGCAGAGATCCATCACGGTTAATGTTAAGAGAGAACATTGATTTTAGCAATTTAAAAATTACAACTCTTATTGCAGTGATCATTTTTATTTCAAAGGGGGCAGTGGGAGTAATTTTAAGGTAAATTCCTAAGTTTTTGGAGGGAGGATCTTGGGCAGAGAGAGGGGAAATGCTTTTAATTGGGGAGATTTTTTTCCTTTTTTTAGAACTTCTAGAGAGGACCTCTTGAAACCCATTATCATCATTTATGGTTACATTAGCCCCTACACTTATCATTGTCCTATTCTCCAAATTGGAGCTATCATTAGAACTTTGAGATAGCGTGCTTGACCAGCCAGGATGGGTATCTTTCACTATGACACTTTCACTGGAATTTGATTTGGGATCTGGGGGGAATGTTTTTTTTGGAGGACTTCTAATCATTACCTATTGGAAAAAGCTTTAAACACAAAAATAAAACTAAAACAAGAAGGGGAAATAGAATGATATCAAACCGTCTGCACTATACTATGGGGAGGATAAACACCACAGCATAGCCCTGAGGATGAGTTGAGCAGGATTGGTTTGGTACAACTGCTGATTAGAAGCGATAATAATCACAAGAAAATATATTTCGATTTTCTTATAAGGTTGCTGTTGCGGTTGCTGTGTATCTAGTGATTTTTTATTGCCAAGTATCTTCGCGAAATTCAAAACCGTCTCCCTTGATTAGCGCCGATGTTTGGCTGAGACTAAAATGCAGTTTTCTTTTGCTGATTAAGGATTTAGACTCTTTGAAACGGGATTTAAGCTTAATTAGGGGAATTTTAATTTATGTCGGAATTATCCTTAGAAGGAAAGCATTTAATTTTTTTTGTATTGTATATCACATATTACTCACGGTACAAATGTGATCAAAATATCCAGTATTTTAATCAGATCTTGAAAGCTTAAGGCATAACAGGTTATTTCTCTATAATAACAAGGGTAATTTTGCGAATAAACGGGTCCATATAAACCTGTGTCTTAGGTAAAAGTTGACACAAGTAAAGAGATTAGGAGTTCGCGATCGGTCGAAATTCCATAAAATTGGGAGAATAGGTAAATCTAATTTATCCTCTTCTCTTCTTAGTAATCTTCTAAGACCCAGCCATAAAAAAGAAGACAAACTTTTATCGTTATCGAATACTATAAATTTGTAAATAAAGAAACGTCACAAGTTACACTGAGTCTAAGATCTTACCAATCCTTCGAAGTTAATGCACACTACAATTATCCTAGCTTGAAAGATAAAACGGTTACTATTAGTAGTGTGGTCTAAGCCCCATAGAAAGGTAAAAGTGCAAAAAAAAAAAAAAAATACATGAGGTGGCCAACCTTGCAGTCTTAAGGAACACGGCAAAGGTTACGGATTTGCATGAAATCAAATGGAAGGTAAAACTCTTTATATTGTACAGAGGATTAGACAGTCTTGATGAACATAATAGAAAGTTTTCTAAGATGGTTCTCTGTTCTTAGAAGATTTCCTGGAGGTTTTCAGAAAATATGGAAGTTGTGGCTATTCTTATGCGAAAACCTCCCAGTTTAGATTTTAACACTTAACAAATTTTGGCCGATCATTCATAAGGTGTTTCACGTTCATCAAGAGGTGACTTCTCTATGTTTCTATATTCATTATACGCATTAAACAGTTCATGGTAACGAACTATAAGTAGGGAGCGATGCAGCTCAATAGTAACCACAATTCTATCGCACAGGAATAGATTTGAAAATTAGTGTCTAGAAGGCAAAGTCACTTAAACTAGTGGTACTTGAAGATGAAGAGATAATGTTGGGTACGAAAAGATCGATAAAAAATATCTACGCTTATCTGGGTAGTACCATAGGCAACACAATAGTGCTGCCTAAGTAAACAGCTATGTGGGCACTATATATTTATTTATCTTATTTTTATATTTATTATTTTTTTGGTATTAGACCAGGGCACTTTGTACCGTAAGAGTTGTCATAGAAACTTCGAAAATAGCTCATTCGAAATCGGAAATTGGAAGGGCTTGTGCTCATTTTAATAGTTGACAAGAATTGGAGGGCAATTAAACCCCCTCCCACGCCCATCATTTCCCCAAAAACATACAATCCAAACTTTGAGACGGCCATTTTGTTCAACGTAGTTGAAAAGTTAGGAAATTTTCTTTTTGAAGATGACACTCTCCCCCCCCCCACAGCCCTGAGGGCAAGGGTTGTAAGTTATGCCCCGGTGGCATTAAAGGTTTATATATATAAAGGGGGACTGTATAAAGTTTGGAAGGGGCTCATTGTATTGGTAATCTGAAGTTCTAGTGCCCTCTTTAAGATTCATAGTGATCGGAGGGTGGATACCCCCACCCCCACACACACCTGGTTCTTTCCAGAAATGCATCTGAAATAAATTTTGAAATGTCCATTTGTTGTTGTAGATTCTTCTAAAAAGGTTCATTTGATTGGAAATTGAAGGGACTAGGGCACGTTTTAAAAGCCGTCCTGGCTAAGTGGAAGTGCTCTGGGTTGAGAATCCTTTGTCCAAGGGGTAGGAGTTCAATCCCTAGCGTGGCCAGTTATTTGTTTTGGATTGCGGGTCAGTGGTGTGACTCTGTAAGCTTAGCCAGTGTCGACCCAGCTGTGAATGGGTACCTGGAGAAATCTGGAAAAGGTAAGCAGGAAGGGTGTGTGAAAGTACGGGATGGCTGGCCCCCACCCCTCCATTAGACTTCGTGGCTGAAAGGCAACGAAACTGAGATCAGCACCGCCGGTTTAGACCTTAGGGGTCTAGTGCCGTCATACTTACTTACTTACTATTTTGTTCAGCGAGGTTGAAAGGTCTAGAAATTATGTCTTTGAGGATGACAACCCCCCCCCTCGCATAGCCCTCGCATAGTTTTAGAAGATTTTAGACACCATGAAGAAAGTTTAAACGTTTATTTCTTAGACATAAAACCCAGGTCATCTAGAGCAGAAAGGTAAGAATATTAAAACCCTTCTCATAAAAATCTTATATGCCCACGGGGCTTAACTTACAACCCTGCGCAGAGGGCTATGCGAGGGGGGGCTTGTCATCCCCCCTCGCATAGCCCTCTGCGCAGGGTTGTAAGTTAAGCCCCGTGGGCATATAAGATTTTTATGAGAAGGGTTTTAATATTCTTACCTTTCTGCTCTAGATGACCTGGGTTTTATGTCTAAGGAATAAACGTTTAAACTTTCTTCGTGGTGTCTAAAATCTTCTAAAACAATATTGAAGCCAACGTCCCATACTCTGCAATGGATTGGACAAGTGATAACCTCAAAGAGGCATTGACAAGATTCAAGAATCACGCAAAGGTGATGTTCCAAGGACCCCTTAGTGGAAAGACAGAAAAAGTACAATGCACATTTCTGCTGATCTGGCTTGGGGATAAAAGACATTTTTAGTACCTTTACAATTGCAGCTGAAAACAAAATTGAACCCTATATGAAAAAGCTCAGTGAATATTTCCTCCCTCAGTGTAATACAGTGTTTACAAGATATCAGAGGCAGCGCGCTAGCGCTGCCTAAGTAAAGAACGATGTGGACACAATGTATTTCACAATGTGTTTTTTTTTGTTTTTTTTTTCTCCACACCCGGGGACTTCGTATCGAAGGAGTCGTCGTAGAAACTTCAAAAAGGGCTCATTCAATTGGAAATTGGAGTGGCTAGTGCCCTTTTCAATTGTCGAAAGTAATTGGAGGGCAACTAGCCCCCCCCCCCCACGCCCATCATTCCCCCAAAGACATCCAATCAAAATTTTGAGATAGTCATTTCGTTCAGCGTAGTTGATTTTCAGATAGAAAATATGTTTTTGAGGAGGACACTCCCCCACAAACCTCAGGACAAGGGTTTTAAGTTATGCCCTGGGGGCATATAACGTTTTTATAGAAGGTGTTGTCGTAGAAACTTCAAAAAAGGCTCGTTCGATTGGAAATTCAAAGAGTTAGTGCCCTTTTTAATAGTCGAAAGTGATTGGAGGGCAACTAGCCCCCCCCCCCCCCACGCCCATCATTCCCCCAAACACATCCAATCAAAATTTTGAGATAGTCATTTTGTTCAGCGTAGTTGATTTCCAGATAGAAAATATTTTTTTGAGGAGGACACTCCCCCACAAGCCTCAGGGCAAGGGTTTTAAGTTATGCCCAGGGGGCATATAAGGTTTATATAGAAGGTGTTGTCGTAGAAACTTCAAAACAGGCTCATTTGATCGGAAATTCAAAGAGCTAGTGTGCTTTTTAATAGTCGAAAGTGATAGGCAACTAGCCCCCCTCCCCACGCCCATCATTCCCGCAAACACATCCAATCAAACTTTTGAGATAGCCATTTCGTTCAGCGTAGTTGATTTCCAGATAGAAAATATGTTCTTGAGGAGGATACTCCGCCACAGCCCTCAGGGCAAGGGTTTTCGGTTATGCCCTGGGGGCATATAAGGTTTTTATAGAAGGCGTTGTCGTAGAAAATTCAAAACAGGCCCATTCGATTGGAAATTGAAAGGGGTAGTGCCCTTTTTAATAGTCGAAAGTAATTGGAGGGCAACTAGCCCCCCCACGCCCATCACTCCCCCATACATATCCAATAAAAATTTTGAGATAGCCATTTTGTTCAGCGTAGTTGAATTCCAGATAGAAAACATATTTTTGAGGAGGACACTCCCCCACATCCCTCAGGGCAAGGATTGTAAGTTATGCCCCGGGGGCATATAAGGTTTTTATTGAAATCTTTGTCGTAGAACCTTGAAAAAGGGCTCATTCGATTTGAAAGTCAAAGTGCTAGTACCTTTTTTAATAGTCGAAAGTGATTGGAGGGCAACAAACCCCCCCCCCCTCTCACGCCCACCTTTTCCCCAAACACATCCAATCAAAATTTTAGATAACCATTTTATTCAACGTGGTTGAAAGTTATGGAAATTAGGTCTTTAAGGATGACCACCCCTCCCCCCACAGCCCTCAGGGCCAGGGTTGTAAGTTATGCCCTGGGGGTATATAAAGTTTTTATTGAAAGCGCTGTCGTAGAAACTTCAAAAGAGCTCATTCAATTGGAAATTGAAAGGGCTAGTGCCTTTCTTAATAGTTGAAAGTGATTTGATAGTGACTAACGCCCCTCTCACGCCCACCATTTTCCAAAACACATCCAATCAAAATTTTGAGATATCCATTTTGTTCAACGTAGTTGAACATTCTGGAAATTAGGTCTTTTAGGATGATAACCCCCTCCGAGCCCTCAGTGCAAGGGTTGTAAGTTATGCCCTGGGGGCATATAAGGTTTATATAGAAAGTTGTTGCATAAATCGAAGGCAGCACGATCGCGCTGCCTAAGTAAAGAACGGGGACAATCGAGAACGAAACAAGAAACGCGGACTAAGTAAAGGGGAGGACACTCCCCCACAGTCCTCAGGGCAAGGGTTTTAAGTTATGCCCTGGGGGCATATAAGAACAATGTTGACAAAATGTATTATTTATTAATTTTTTCCTTTAGAGCAAGGCACTTCGTATCGGCAAGGGTTTCAAGTTATGTCCTGGGGTATATAAGGTTTTTATAGAAGGTGTTGTCATAGAAACTTCAAAAAAAGCTAATTTAATTTTAAATTCAAAGGGCTAGTGCGCTTTTTAATAGTCGAAAGCAATTAGAGGGTAACTAGCCCCCCCCCCCCACGCCCATCATTCCCCCAAACACATTCAATCAAAATTTTGAGATAGCCATTTTGTTCAGCGTAGCTGATTTCCAGATAGAAAATATATTTTTGAGGTGGACACTCCCCCACAACCCTCAGGGCAAGGGTTTTAATTTATGCCCGGGGGCACATAATGTTTTTATAGAATGCGTTGTCGTAAAAACTTCAAAAAAAGCTTATTCGATTGGAAATTCAAAGGGCTAGTGCCCTTTTTAATAGTCGAAAGTGTCGGAGGGCAAATAGCCCCCCCTCCCCCCCTCCACACTCATCAATCCCCCAAACACATCCAATAAAAATTTTTAGATTGCCATTTTGTTTAGCGTAGTTGATTTACAGATAAAAAATATGTTTCTGAGAGGATACTCCGCCACAACCCTCAGGGCAAGGGTTTTCGGTTATGCCCTGGGGGCATATAAGGTTTTTATAGAAGGTGTTGTCGTAGAAACTTCAAAACAGGCCCATTCGATTGGAAATTCAAAGGGGTAGTGCCCTTTTTAATAGTCGAAAGTAATTGGAGGGCAACTAGCCCCCCCCCACGCCCATCAATCCCCCAAAGACATCCAATCAAAATTTTGAGATAGTCATTTTGTTCAGCGTAGTTGATTTCCAGATAGAAAATATGTTTTTGAGGAGGACACTCCCCCACAAACCTCAGGACAAGGGTTTTAAGTTATGCCCTGGGGGCATATAACGTTTTTATAGAAGGTGTTGTCGTAGAAACTTCAAAAAAGGCTCGTTCGATTGGAAATTCAAAGAGTTAGTGCCCTTTTTAATAGTCGAAAGTGATTGGAGGGCAACTAGCCCCCCCCCCCCACGCCCATCATTCCCCCAAACACATCCAATCAAAATTTTGAGATAGTCATTTTGTTCAGCGTAGTTGATTTCCAGATAGAAAATATGTTTTTGAGGAGGACACTCCCCCACAAGCCTCAGGGCAAGGGTTTTAAGTTATGCCCTGGGGGCATATAAGGTTTTTATAGAAGGTGTTGTCGTAGAAACTTCAAAACAGGCTCATTCGATCGGAAATTCAAAGAGCTAGTGTGCTTTTTAATAGTCGAAAGTGATAGGCAACTAGCCCCCCTCCCCACGCCCATCATTCCCCCAAACGCATCCAATCAAACTTTTGAGATAGCCATTTCGTTCAGCGTAGTTGATTTCCAGATAGAAAATATGTTTTTGAGGAGGATACTCCGCCACAGCCCTCAGGGCAAGGGTTTTCGGTTATGCCCTGGGGGCATATAAGGTTTTTATAGAAGGCGTTGTCGTAGAAACTTCAAAACAGGCCCATTCGATTGGAAATTCAAAGGGGTAGTGCCCTTTTTAATAGTCGAAAGTAATTGGAGGGCAACTAGCCCCCCCCCCCACGCCCATCACTCCCCCATACATATCCAATAAAAATTTTGAGATAGCCATTTGGTTCAGCGTAGTTGAATTCCAGACAGAAAACATATTTTTGAGGAGGACACTCCCCCACATCCCTCAGGGCAAGGATTGTAAGCTATGCCCCCGGGGCATATAAGGTTTTTATTGAAATCTTCGTTGTAGAACCTTGAAAAAGGGCTCATTCGATTTGAAATTCAAAGTGCTAGTACCTTTTTTAATAGTCGAAAGTGATTGGAGGGCAACAAACCCCCCCCCCCCCCCCTCTCACGCCCACCTTTTCCCCAAACACATCCAATCAAAATTTTAGATAGCCATTTTATTCAACGTGGTTGAAAGTTATGGAAATTAGGTCTTTAAGGATGACCACCCCTCCCCCCACAGCCCTCATGGCAAGGGTTGTAAGTTATGCCCTGGGGGTATATAAAGTTTTTATTGAAAGCGCTGTCGTAGAAACTTCAAAAGAGCTCATTCAATTGGAAATTGAAAGGGCTAGTGCCTTTCTTAATAGTTGAAAGTGATTTGATAGTGACTAACGCCCCTCTCACGCCCACCATTTTCCAAAACCCATCTAATCAAAATTTTGAGATATCCATTTTGTTCAACGTAGTTGAACATTCTGGAAATTAGGTCTTTTAGGATGATAACCCCCTCCGAGCCCTCAGTGCAAGGGTTGTAAGTTATGCCCTGGGGGCATATAAGGTTTATATAGAAAGTTGTTGCATAAATCGAAGGCAGCACGATCGCGCTGCCTAAGTAAAGAACGGGGACAATCGAGAACGAAACAAGAAACGCGGACTAAGTAAAGGGGAGGACACTTCCCCACAGTCCTCAGGGCAAGGGTTTTAAGTTATGCCCTGGGGGCATATAAGAACAATGTTGACAAAATGTATTATTTATTAATTTTTTCCTTTAGAGCAAGGCACTTCGTATCGGCAAGGGTTTAAAGTTATGTCCTGGGGTATATAAGGTTTTTATAGAAGGTGTTGTCATAGAAACTTCAAAAAAAGCTAATTTAATTTTAAATTCAAAGGGCTAGTGCGCTTTTTAATAGTCGAAAGCAATTAGAGGGTAACTAGCCCCCCCCACGCCCATCATTCCCCCAAACACATTCAATCAAAATTTTGAGATAGCCATTTTGTTCAGCGTAGCTGATTTCCAGATAGAAAATATATTTTTGAGGTGGACACTCCCCCACAACCCTCAGGGCAAGGGTTTTAAGTTATGCCCGGGGGCACATAATGTTTTTATAGAATGCGTTGTCGTAAAAACTTCAAAAAAAGCTTATTCGATTGGAAATTCAAAGGGCTAGTGCCCTTTTTAATAGTCGAAAGTGTCGGAGGGCAACTAGCCCCCCCTCCCCCCTCCACACTCATCAATCCCCAAAACACATCCAATAAAAATTTTTAGATTGCCATTTTGTTTAGCGTAGTTGATTTACAGATAGAAAATATGTTTCTGAGAGGATACTCCGCCACAACCCTCAGGGCAAGGGTTTTCGGTTATGCCCTGGGGGCATATAAGGTTTTTATAGAAGGTGTTGTCGTAGAAACTTCAAAACAGGCCCATTCGATTGGAAATTCAAAGGGGTAGTGCCCTTTTTAATAGTCGAAAGTAATTGGAGGGCAACTAGCCCCCCCCCACGCCCATCACTCCCCCATACATATCCAATTAAAATTTTGAGATAGCCATTTTGTTCAGCGTAGTTGAATTCCAGATAGAAAACATATATTTGAGGAGGACACTCCCCCACATCCCTCAGGGCAAGGATTGTAAGTTATGCCCCGGGGGCATATAAGGTTTTTATTGAAATCTTTGTCGTAGAACCTTGAAAAAGGGCTCATTCGATTTGAAATTCAAAGTGCTAGTACCTTTTTTAATAGTCGAAAGTGATTGGAGGGCAACAAACCCCCCCCCCTCTCACGCCCACCTTTTCCCCAAACACATCCAATCAAAATTTTAGATAGCCATTTTATTCAACGTGGTTGAAAGTTATGGAAATTAGGTCTTTAAGGATGACCACCCCTCCCCCCACAGCCCTCAGGGCAAGGGTTGTAAGTTATGCCCTGGGGGTATATAAAGTTTTTATTGAAAGCGCTGTCGTAGAAACTTCAAAAGAGCTCATTCAATTGGAAATTGAAAGGGCTAGTGCCTTTTTTAATAGTTGAAAGTGATTTGATAGTGACTAACGCCCCTCTCACGCCCACCATTTTCCAAAACACATCCAATCAAAATTTTGAGATATCCATTTTGTTCAACGTAGTTGAACGTTCTGGAAATTAGGTCTTTTAGGATGATAAACCCCTCCGAGCCCTCAGTGCAAGGGTTGTAAGTTATGCCCTGGGGGCATATAAGGTTTATATAGAAAGTTGTTGCATAAATCGAAGGCAGCACGATCGCGCTGCCTAAGTAAAGAACGGGGACAATCGAGAACGAAACAAGAAACGTGGACTAAGTAAAGGGGAGGACACTCCCCCACAGTCCTCAGGGCAAAGGTTTTAAGTTATGCCCTGGGGGCATATAAGAACAATGTTGACAAAATGTATTATTGATTAATTTTTTCCTTTAGAGCAAGGCACTTCGTATCGAAGAACTTGTCGTAGAAACTTCGAAAAGCGCTCATTCAATTGGAAATTGGAGTGGCTTTTGCCCTTTTTAATAGTCGAAAGTGATTGGAAGTTGACTAACAACCCTTCCACGCCAACCATTTCCCAAAACACATCTAATCAAAATTTTCAGATAACCATTTTGTACAGCGTAGTTGATTTCCAGATAGAAATTATGTTCTTAAGGACAGTCCCCCTTAGGGCAAGCCCTTAGGGCAAGGGTTGTAAGTTATGCCCTGGGGGGCATATAAGGTTTTTTTATAGAGGGTACTGTCGTAGAAACCTAAAAAAAAGGCTTATTCGATGGGAAATTCAAAGGGCTAGTGGCCTTTTAAATAGTCAAAAGTGATAAGAGGGCAACTAACCCGCCTCTCACGCCCGCCTTTTCATCAAACACATCTAATCAAAATTGTTGAGATAGCCATATTATTCAACGTAGTTTTAAGTTCTGGAAATTAGGCCTTTGAAGATGACAACCCCCTCGCAGCCCTCAGGGCAAGGATTGTAAATTATGCCCAGGGGGCATATAAGGTTTTTATATAACGCATTGTCGTAGAAACTTCAAAAAGGGCTCATTCGATTGGAAATTGAAATGGCTAGTGCCCTTTTAAATAATCGAAAGTGATTGGAAAGCAACTAACATCCCTTCCACGCCCATCATTTCCCCAAACACATCCAATAAAAATTTTGAGATAGACATTTTGTTCCACGCAGTTCAAAGTTCAGGAAATTATACCTTTGAGCAGGACACTTCCCCCACCGTCTTCACGGCAATGGTTATAATTTATGCCCTGGGGTTATTTAAGGTATTTATTGAAATCTTTGTCGTAGAAACTTGAAAAAGGGCTCATTCGATTGGAAATTCAAAAGGCTAGTGCCCTTTTTAATAATCGAAAGTGATTTGAGGGCAACTAGCCCCCCCCCACCCATCATTCCCCCAAACACATCCAATCAAAATTATGAGAAGGCCATTTTGTTTCCCCCCCCCACCCATCATTCCCCCAAACACATCCAATCAAAATTGTGAGAAGGCCATTTTGTTTAGCGTAGTTGATTTCCTAATAGAAAATTTATTTTTGAGGAGGAAACTCCCCCACAACCCTCAGGGCAAGGATTTTAAGTTATACACCTGGGGCATATAAGGTTTTTATAGAAGGTAATGTCGTAGAAGCTTCAAAACAGGCTCATTCGATTGGAAATTCAAAGGGCTAGTGCCCTTCTTAATAGTCAAAAGTGATTGGAGGGCACCTAGCCCCTCCCGCACGCCCATTGTTCCCCCAAACAAATCCAATCAAAATTGTGTGATAGCCATTTTGTTCAACGTAGTTGATTTTCAGGTAGAAAATAGGCTTTTGAGGAGGACACTCCCCCGCAACCCTCAGGGCAAGGGTTTCAAGTTATGTCCTGGGGTATATAAGGTTTTTATAGAAGGTGTTGTCATAGAAACTTCAAAAAAAGCTAATTTAATTTTAAATTCAAAGGGAAAAATTTTGAGATAGCCATTTTGTTCAGCGTAGCTGATTTCCAGATAGAAAATATATTTTTGAGGCGGACACTCCCCCACAACCCTCAGGGCAAGGGTTTTAAGTTATGCCCGGGGGCACATAATGTTTTTATAGAATGCGTTGTCGTAAAAACTTCAAAAAAAGCTTATTCGATTGGAAATTCAAAGGGCTAGTGCCCTTTTTAATAGTCGAAAGTGTCGGAGGGCAACTAGCCCCCCCCCCCCCCTCCCCCCTCCACACTCATCAATCCCCCAAACACATCCAATTAAAATTTTTAGATTGCCATTTTGTTTAGCGTAGTTGATTTACAGATTTAAAATATGTTTCTGAGAGGATACTCCGCCACAGCCCTCAGGGCAAGGGTTTTCGGTTATGCCCTGGGGGCATATAAGGTTTTTATAGAAGGCGTTGTCGTAGAAACTTCAAAACAGGCCCATTCGATTGGAAATTCAAAGGGGTAGTGCCCTTTTTAATAGTCGAAAGTAATTGGAGGACAACTAGCCCCCCCCCCCCACGCCCATCACTCCCCCATACATATCCAATAAAAATTTTGAGATAGCCATTTTGTTTAGCGTAGTTGATTTCAACATATAAAATATGTTTTTGAGGAGGACACTCCCCAAAAACCCTCAGGGCAAAGGTTTTAAGTCATGCCCTGGGGGCATTTAAGGTTTTTATAGAAGGGGTTGTCGTAGAAACTTCAAAATATGTTCATTCGATTGGGAATAAAAAAGGGCTCCTTTTTTGGTCGCTTAAAGAGCACTAGAGCTTTCAGTTTTCGTTCGAATGAGCCCTCCTGCTATATTCTAGGACTTCCGGGTCGATACGATCACCTCTGGAAAAAAAAGAAAAAAAGTTTAAAAGTTTCTGAATTCTCATATTTAAATAATAAAAGTTTTGATAACTTTATCACAGTTTCATTTGTCTTATGTTTGTTGTTTTTTAATGTAAAATAAGCTATTATTTTGCAATTTATAATTTGTTTCATGAATATTTAATTAAAAAAACTGAACTTATCACTTTTATCGATTACACCCAAGAAGTAAAGTTAAGTTGGTCATAATGAAATATACCAAAATATGAAGAAAATATAATACTTTATAAACAAAATTATGGAAACTAGAGCAGAAAATATAGGGAAAGAAGGCCGCCTAGTACACATTATATAAAATACCTCACCTAACCAGCTCTATAAGTTAGATATTTAATTAAAATACACTTTTATAGTTGTTTATCTAAGTGAGACTAAGTTTTTTAAACGAATCCCATCTTCAAATTCAGTTTCATACTGAACCACAGTAACGCCGATATTTAAATGGGCATTAGCCCTTTCAAAAATATCAATAGATCGTAGCGTTACTGGGTATTTTCCTTCTAAACAAGAGAAATCTACAATGGGGAAATTGGACCCTTCCTTCCCATGTACAGCCCAATCGTCTAAATTCGTCTTGGTAGCGTCACGTGCTAGAGGCTCGAATGCTGATATGAGGAAAGCATACCTGAAACATTTTTGACCTGTTTCAAAACAGATCCGCTGGACACCTTGACAACCTTCTAGATCTGGATTATATTTTAAAACTGTATCCCTTTCATACCCTGCCCCCCTCTTAAAATAAAATCTTTCTTAAATTTACAAATATTTACACTTAAATTTTCAATAAATAAAACTACAGACCCACTACCGTTTTCGTTAAAGTTCTCAAGATGCGTTATAGTTTGACCTACCCAATCCATGAAAACACCCTCAAAATTTTCTAAATTCGAATAAACCAAACGCATCTCGGAATGTATATAATGGTGATAAACTTCGCTTTTCCCCTCATTTAAATAGAATACCTTTAAAACAATAGAAACCTTAATTGAATCCCTCCCCCACAATTGAATTTGGTTCTCCAGTAGTGCACGAATTTTATCTACATAGACATGCACAATTTCTACGGGATCAAACACAAATTTTCCCCCCATTAGTGAATTAAAAGGGTCCCCAAAAGTCGCAGTGTAGACAACTATTGCATTAAAAATTGTGTTGGACAATTGAAAATCGGGAAAAGTTGCACCCCCCTCACCCTCTTGTATATTATCCCCTCCCCCTCCCCCAAGTTGTTCAACAATATCTGGGGTATGTGAATGCTCCACTTCAGTTGTTTGAAGTGGATTCGTTAGGGTATCGGAGGCTGGAGGAGGAGGAGGAGGGTTCCCAGTTAATTCGTTTGTGAAATCATTTAAAAGCTGTAGTGTATTTGGGCTCAAGTCCCCCTGCTCAACTGTGCTATTATCTACATTTAAAAAATCATTTAAATACTCATCAATATTATCAGGTATTTGCTCATTAGCGATACCACTCCATGGTGAAATGTTGTTGGAGAGCTCCTCTCCTTCTCCAACTGATGAGGGGGAAGACAAAGAATATGAGACCAACGGTCCAACCTATAAATGAAAAATAGCTTATTTTCAAAGTGTTCAAATCACCCCTACTGTTTTTAAAATTTGGATTATTATTTACGTATTATTTAAAACGCGTTTAGTAGTAGTAGCAGTATGCACATACTAGCATTTGCTTAATTTACTACTCTATCGATATTCTGAAAGTTCCAAAATATCAAACTTAATATAAGATATTTACAATCTAAAACGCCGCTTTACATAAAATTGACAATTTGATTTTGTTCAAACAACTCTCCCCCCCCCCCAATTTCCAGTATTTAATGCTCCCCCTCCGAGCCGGCCATCGCGGCGCTTTCCCGCAGCGCCTCCCGCGGCGCTTCCCTGGCCCGCAGCGCTTCCCGCGGCGCTTCCCCGGCCCGCAGCGCTTCCCGCGGCGCTTCCCCGCCCCAAAGCGCTTCCCCCGGCACTTCTCGGGCCCATAGCGCCCCCCCTCACCGGTTAGTATAAGATGTTTGCAATCTAAAACGCATGACATAGAAGGCAATTTGATTTTGATCAAACAATCCCTCCAAATAAAATTTCATATTAATACTCTTTATCTGCTCTGAAAAAAAAACATGATTTGAAATGGATAGCCATCTCCTGTCATGATACACAACTCATTCCGATAGAAAGTTGTTTTTTTTATAATATTTGTAGAGACAAGGTGAATCATTCGCTAATAAAGCAGTTTACAACGCAATGGATTTTGCTACTTATTATGAGCGGGACATAGTGCATTTTTTTGGCTTCACTAATCTAATTTAGCAAGGGTGAATGCATGCACTTGACATGATTCAAAAGGGAGAACATTATATTTCCTTTGGGGAGAAAAAATCTTTCAATATCTCTGAGATATACTTTTACACAGTGTTCAAAAATGATGAAAAGAAAAGGCCTAAAAAGTTGGAAGAAATAGGTAGATATTTCTATAACTAGAGGTAAAAATGCTTACATTTGCAAATTCCGTCTGGGCTTGGGTGTCGGATGGATCTGACATAGCATGCTGGAGGGTAACCTCCTGACCTAGCGTTGATGGGGCAGCTATTAGTGGTCCAAGGAGAGCGGATGGGCAAGCGATGTCACAATCCAGCGCGGCTTGGGCAGGCAACACTTGTTTAGGAGGCTTCGGCCAGCGACCATATTGTATGACTATCGCCTTCGCACGGGCCGCATTATTAGCCCTTGCTCTCTTACTGGGTGGCGGCGACGGGCATTCTTCACAATTTGTCTTAAAGAAGAGAAAAAAGTTAGTATCGAAATAATTTCCCCCCTTTTTTAAAGAAGGAAAATTAGTATCACCATCCACACTAACCATAATTTTGTCTAGAAAAGCATTTATCACTAAGAAAGCCCCCCCCCCCCCCCCTTCGCCAGCATTTTCAGTAAAGCAAAAAATAAAAATAAACTAAACTGAGAAATCAAATGCTATTTTAATTAATTAAAAAAGCTTATTCATAGACATTCCAGCCCCCCTCCCTCCCCTTTCACCAACGTCCTAAATACATTGTTAGTAATTATTTTTGGAAATAATCCCGTTTCACCGGTTCTCCAAATACAGGTTACGAATCCACAAGCTTAATAAACAGCAATCTCTTTTTGCTTAAAACTGCTTTAATTTGAGAAAGAGAGAGACAAATCCTTTTTATCATTGAAACCTTTTGGTTAAGTCGCTAACGTTAAGGATTAACAAGCAGGAAGTGCAATTGTGGGGTGTCAGCTGTTTAAATCATTGCGGAAAAATGTTTTTAAGTTAAGTAAGCGGCGGCGGCTTAAATAGAAACGGTTTATTAATAGCTATGAGATAGACAGAAGTTGAATGTCACTTTTTGATAGGCTTACAGAAAGAATAAATTTATCGAAAAAAGAGAAATATTTCTATTAGCAAGAATTATACCTGTAAAATCAGTGGGTGAGGGGTTAGGTTTATGTATCAAAAAGAACATATTTTATGTTTTTTAGTGAGTTTAAAGATTGCATGGTGGTTAGGTTTGTGGGGGGGGGGTTACTTACCTAAATATACTAGAGGGTGACCAAGGAAAATAATTTTATTTTGAAAATAAAAAATGAAAATGTACTCACATTGCTAATTGTGACTGCCAAGGCTTCAAGCTCATCAAAAATTTCAAGTGTTCTATCCATTGTCAGGTTACTTTACTTTCTGATAATTTAATCACAATGCATGCCCGTTATATACGAAATCTCAAGGGTGAATTGTTATGTAACGGGGAAAATCATATGTAAGCAAGCCTCTGATTGGCTGAGAAGGGGGATGTATCCGACTCGCTGATTGGCTGAGAAGGATGCATGTACTTCCGGTTTCCTATTCCTGGACACCTTGACATTCATCCCTATCGTGCACTTGACCAAAACAACAACAACGAATAAATCCCTCAGGCCTAAAGATTAAAGAAACCATAATGTTTCTTAATTCCCCCTTCGTGAATCAATAATTCCCCGCCAATTATGTAAATCAATTTCTCAGGTTAGGTTAGCCAAACAACAAAGAAGCCATGTTTGTTTCTTAATTCCCCTTTCGTGAATCAATAATTCCCCTCGATTATGTAAATCACCCCATTGTCATTACACCTGGACAAACAACAACAAATAAATCGACCTTGAAACATCCATCAAAGTGAGAAAAATCCTGTTTTTCCATTCTCACTGACAAAAACCATAAAACATCCATCAAAGTGAGAAAAATCCTGTTTTTTCATTCTCACTGACAAAAACCATAAAACATCCATAAATTGATGTTGACATCCATGAAAAACATCAAATAAATTGATCAACACACATAACCGTCCAAAAAAACATCCATCAAAGTGAGAAAAATCCTGTTTTTTCATTCTCACTGACAACGAACAGACAAAAACATGCATAATTATGTAAAAAGTGTAGTGGCAGCAGGGTGAGCAATCGCGCTGGTAAACCCCTTTCTATTGATGTGCCCATTATTTGTGCATAGTATTTGTTATTGGGATGTATGCATACATTTTTAGGTGGGGGGGGGCAAATTTTCCGCTGGGTGTTTTTCTACGGAGGAATTTTCTATGGGGAGGGAAGTTTCCAGGGAGTGAACTTGTCAGGGTAAATTCTACACTGGTGGAATTTGCCAAAATTCTTATACAAAATTCTTTTTATATGTCTTACTTTCTCTTTTCCGTCTCAATCTTACGCGCGGAGTTGTTAAGAGTAATTGCCCAGGGTAAATTTTCAATTTACCCATTGGGAACTTTGTCCATGATCCTATTGCACTAGCTCTTCTTAAAAAGGCCAAAGCAAATTTTGTAGGAATTTCACCATTGATAAATGAAGAGTTGGCGTTTGTTCGTGAACCCGTGGCAATATGTCGTTGATTTGTGATTGTATGAGGAATGAGCAGTTTGATATTACTTGCACTAGCTCTTTATTTTTCAATTGCCAAAGTAATAGAACTCATATTATGTTGTTTTCACACTTGAAGTATTATCTTGAAGTATTAGTGAGAGAGACTGCGAACATCAGGCGCAGTGGCAAGTACCTTTTGCAAAATAAAACTGTACAGAGCAAGTTGTAACTTAATGTCAATTTTAACATTGAGAGGTATCTTTTGGGGTATATTAAGTATTTCATGATTTATTTCCCCCACTAAGTGTAAATCACTTGTTGTTGCCTCTCTAAGCATATGTTAAAATTGACATTATGTTAAAAGCCGTGGGCTTTTTCCTCCAGTAAGTGGCGTAGCACCATTTTTGCACCAATAAGTGGTGACACCCGTACCTTACCACACCAATACTGGTGGCATTTTGGCTTACCGGTCCAACACTTTAAATATGACATTATTAACTTTACATATGATATTGTTAGCTTTACATATGACCATATACTACAGGTTTACCATATAAACAATTGCTATGAATCGATTTTAATTTATACGAAGAAATTAAAAACATTTTTAGTCAATCTAGGTAACCCAGGATTTAATATGAAAAACAAACAGATATTAAATTAAAAGGGAAAAAATGTCCTCATATTAAAGTAAAAAGCGTAATTAAAACGAAAAAAGAACAGATATTTGAGCATATAAGAGTGGGCTTCCCTTCCCTCAACGCCCTGTTCTTTACGGTAAAGTTTTATAGTGTTGTGAAAATACTTTTCGCTCTAATTTAACGACTTTTGTAATTGAAAACGATTTATAACGAATTTAAAAAAATACAACTTTAGCGTAAAGAGTTTAAGCATGAGAAGATGAATGTTGGAACAATTTCTGTTTGTTTGAAGATTGAATGTCAATCTTCATCTATATCCAAGAACGTTTTTTATTTACTAATGGATAAGAAACAGCAGAAATTTGTTTTAGGAGAGGTGTCAATTTCGTATAGATTGTTTTTCAAATGCTGCTAGGATATCCCCCTCTCTCTCTTCCGTATAAAGTTTCTTCTCGAATATTACCCTTAGAAACTTTCTTATCCACATAGAATTCCCCTTGTGTAAAATCCCCTTCCCTTACATAAAATTCCCTCCTCTCCCCCCAAAAATAACTCCATATATTGCTCAATCACAAATACTTCATGTGAACAATGAGTAAATTGTGTAACTTGAAGCCCTTTCCCTAGGAACTCTGAGAGGTCATATCAACCCCAAAGACACAGTTATTGGATTTTTCAAATTTGTTAAATCTACTGACTATATAAAAATATTGATCGGACGTCTTTGGGGAAAAAAAGGCTTGGTAGTAGAGTTTGCTGCGCTTCAATTATTTCGGAAATTTTTTACTGTCGGTTGCTATTGGGCCACGTCACCCCTTACTTACAGTTCCTTGCCATGATTTGTTTGAAAAGATCCCTACAAGTGGTCATTGTAAAAGCCTAGTGTTCAATTTACTTTTTCAATTCGCTCAATTTGTTAATTTTCTTATTAACTGTTGATTATTAGTAATTTATATTCTATTTAGTACGTTAATTAGTAGGTTTATTATAGACGAGATAGAGTGAATCTTTTTCGTATGGATCTTAAGATTGCCATAACAAGGGATATAACTGTGTCTTTAGGGGTAGAATGACCCCCCACAGTCCATGGGGAGAGGCGTGTAAGCTATAAAATTTGCCCAATTTTTACGTATAGTATTTATTGGGAAGTGTACAGATATTTTTCGGGGGGGGGGGATATTTTGCGCTTGGGGTGTATTTCCAGAGGGAGAATCTTCCTAAGAGAGGTAAATTTTCGGGGATTTTCCAGGGAAAATTTAAACCTGGGGGTATTTGACAGAATTCCTATATGAAATTCTTTTTCATTATCTTATATTATCTTTGCCAGCTAAATTTTGCATGTGGAAATGTTCTGGGGGAATTAATCGGGAGCAATTTTCCACCTTGGGGGTTTTCAGTGAGGTTGGAACTGTCTGGAGGGAATTTGATGGGGGGGGGGGGGGGTACACTTTACGTTGGAAGAAATTTCCACAGAGGAGTTTTTCTTGAGGGGGGGGGGTGTATTTCATGGAGGTTGAGGCAGATTTGCCGACATTGTTTAAAATAATGTCTTTTAAATAAGAATGAATTTGATTGGCGGGTTTTGACTCGCCTTTTGTTTTGCTTTGGACCAATAAACAAAGTCGGGATGAAATCTAAAAAGATGGATTTCAACACTTACTGGCAGAATAAATCGGCCGACAGGTAAGGCGTAAAATATTTTTTTTTCATAATTTCATTCTTGGACTAGGACTGGATACTTCATAATTCTATATCATGAAATCAAAGTGGTTGATTTTAGTTTTTCTTCATAATTTCAGTATTTATTTTCAGGTGTTACGGTTCCTATCTTAGTTCTTCAAGCACTCCAATGGGGTATCAATCATGCCAATGGAATATTTGGAGAGCTCGAGAAATGTCTAAATGAAGAGCATAAATATAGCAAGACAGATATAAATGGAATATTCGTAACCCCCATGCAGAAATTGATTGCGGAGTGTGATCATCCCTTTCTGCAAATCACGGGTATGCCAGGGACTGGTAAAACCTACTGTTTGATATTAAAAATGGTCCATATGTTCTTTGAACTTTGGCAGTTACACATAGGACAAAATTCAAAGGAAGAAGAATTAATCGTCGTTTATCATGAAAACAAGAAGACAATACGTTTTATGAGAGAAATGTTTTGGGAACACGTCAACAAACAAATCAAACAACAAAAGATGGACAATATGGGAGAAATTCCGAAATTAATAATATTCGTTGGTGGCAAACATGCTCAGGATATTGATACAAAAGAAAAATTTGAAGCTAGGAAATATGACACCAGAACAAGATTTAAAATCTTTTATGATGATGTTTTTGAACATCAAAAGGATTTTAAACCGTTTCGGCAATTTGGTACTTTTCAAGGATTTTTTGGCCAACCATCAGAAATTATTTTTGCAATTTGTAAGTCCAATTTCTGCTGGTATACCTCCTATACAAACACATCTAGACTTATGATGTATTTTTCTCAAGATATACGTCAAGAAATGAATGTTCAGCCCTGTGTACATCTCAGAGTACATCTTACTGATAGTCTGAGATATACAGGCAGCATATACGCCCTTTTAAATCAACTTTATACAAGGATCATGGGTAAATATGCAAGAATATATTTCTATCCAGGTTTTGGTCCAGGAACTCGAATTATTGGAGAAAAACCACAGTTTGTTACTGTAAAAGACTACAGGGCCATGGAATTTAAAGTGCATGAACTACTTCAAAAATTTGAAAAAGAAGGAATTCAGAGAAGCGAGATAGCCGTCATTAAAACCGAATCATGGAAGGATCTTGTAAGGATTGTATTGAGAATGGATACGGATATGAATATAAAAAGGAATGAATATGAGGATATGAAAAGGAAATATATGGATATGAAAACGGATATGAATAGGTAAGGAAGTCTCTATTAAAACAAACCTAAAATCTCCGAAATAAAAATAATTAAGAATCACTTTTTCACTTCAAAGCATATTTATCCTATAAGCAACTGATCTAGCAAATCTGATCAATTGAGAATGGATATGAATAGATTCAGAATAAAGCAAATAGAAAAGATCGATTCAGATCTATCCAGGATCTATCTAGAATGAATATTTTAAGGTAAGGATAAGGGAAAATAGGAAAAAAGGCTCTAGGTGCAGATACTCTGGTAAATGATTTTCTTAAATATGGTTGCTCTCAAGTTAAAAATAAGTTATTGATGATTATTAATATGTTTTTTTAGGGGAAAGTACCTTGCCAAATTTCACGTTAACATTTTGGTTTAAAATTTGACTAATAACAAATATGCACAAAATAAAAAAAAAGACAAAATCAACACTGAACTCAAGAAACCTAACAAATGAATCACTGAATCACTATCCATTATATCTGCATCACTTCAAGGCTGGGTTTCTTTTTATAATTATTATTTGGACAAATTTCTGGAGAAATATTTTTGAACTGTTCTTCAATTTGACTCAGCAAGACATCCCCATCAATATAAGCAATAGTAACACTTGCTATCGCCCTGCTTATTGCTTCTACAAGTTCAAAGGTTCTAAACATGTTCCATTCTTTTCCATTTTCCGTATTAGGCTCTAAATTTTGAATAAAATCATATGTCATATATAAGCCCTTTTTTTTCAATTCTTCTCTGATAGTCTGATGGTCATTTTCTGAAAATGATTTTGGTTGTTGAGTAACACATACGATAATGTGACGATATTCCAATCCTCTTAGTGAAAAATCTACGACCTCTTTATTGATAAAACTTATGGAATGTGCATCTTCAATTTCTAGAGTATCATCAAAAATTCCTAAAGCCCTCATAAGGTTGGTTACTTCGTTTTGGTCTTCGTTTTTTCTAGCCCTAGAATAGAAAATTAAGTATTCATAAAGACTTGTATTGATTCTTACGCAGCAAACATACCATAGTTTCAGTACCTAGTATTATTCCCCCCCCCAGCCTTGAATTATTCGTCAGTTTTTTGGATTTCTTTTTTTAAATAAAAATTAAGCATTGACATATAATTTGGCTGACTTAATATTCTCAGCATACAATTTGAAAAACTGTTCTTCTTTACATGAAAGTCGAATGAAACTCCAAAATAAAACAATTAATAACATGCAAAAATAATTGAAAAGAGAGAAAAAAGCTAAGTTTTCACGGTAACCAATTTCGTACTTTGCTATATTAAAAATTAATTCTGTTTCAACTTTGATCATTTTCAGTTTTTATAAAAACTGTAACATTTAGTAGGAATCACTAGTTATGAATGTCAAAACATTCTAATAACAACTTGAACTTAACTGTAACAAATTTGAATCTGATGGGTATAATATTTTTTCTCATTGTAAAGTAATTTCGATTTTATTGTATGAGGCAAAAAAGACCTTGATGAGGACATAATTTGACATGTTGTGCAAAGAAAAAATTCAGATTTGCAAACATTAGGTTGAAGGTGATCACTCTACTTCCCATTTAGTGTAACACTGAATCAAATGTTTCAACCAGTTCGAAATTGTATCTAATAGACAATCATTTAGAGAAAAGAAATCAGAAGCAATATTTAAACTTGTCACTTAGACCGCTGTACAGTAAGGTTATTTTTGTAAATTTTTACTCTCCGGGTTTCCATTTTTATAGATTGATTAGTTTAAAAGGTTATTTGAGTAGAGACAGATATGGCTTCCTTGAGATTGATTCTATGAGATTATACCATATTGGGGCTTGGAGACTGCATAAAGAGTTTGATGCTGGTAAGTTGCATGAAGATTACACTGATACGCGCTATAAATTTTTGGGTGATTTGAGTTCTAAGAGATGTGAAGATGAATTTTTCTGTTTTCTGTTTAAATTGCAAGGGACTTGGAAGCTATTATGAATTTTTAAGTGGATTGTGTCTGCAGACACCACCTCGTGGACTAGCTTTAAAATAGACACGGTTGTAGAATCACAACTTTGTGTTGTTGGAAATTGGTAATTATAGGCTATGTGCTAAAATTGGAGAAAAGAATCAGCATTGAGTTTAAGCTATTTATGCAAGTAATGATTTCCAAGCTAAGATAAAACAGGACATGAGAGGCAACCATGAAATGGTATCCGAAAGTATGGTATTAGAATTGCAATCACTGTATCTTAAATTTTTTATAACTGTTGCATATAGTGTAATATCGTGTAATATGATTGAGTTTGGCTCACTCTTACATGAGTAATTGGATAAGTTACCAATTTCTACTAAACTTTATTCAATTTTTTTGTGATTTTAATTTGGATTTGAGAACAAGAAATACCAACAGGAAAGTCCGTGAGTATATAAACACTATGCTAGGTTATGGGCTCAAGCGAACTAGTAAGGCATGTACTAGGTTGACCCATAATTCAGCACTCATTTAGAATTAGGACTTCCCAAGCCGGTCGGTGCACAAGTTGGCAATGTTGTCACTCCAGGATGAACTCTCTTGCATCTTCGGCTAAAGATCATCAAGGGATATTTTTGAGAGTGCTTCGTCCTTTTCAAGGCATCGTCAAAGTGCAGCTTTCTGTCGTCCAAGCCATCGAACCCTAGGAGTCCTACATTAGACATCATGTGGCGGGCGATTTTTGCCCATTCTAACCATGTATCCCAAATATCAGTAGTGAGAGTGTTTGCACTTTGAAACTAGATTTCATGTCCTTGGTAAAAACCTATCAAACACGTTACACTTGACGGGTACTTTTGACGGATACAACGAGACGTACAACGACGCGAACCTACCAAACATGTTATACTAGTCATATAATGAAATAAAATATGAAGCTTGATTTTTAAACATGTGTTTTAAACTTGTATTTTATGTAGGTCAATGGTCCGAAGTATGGTATTCGCTCAGTATAGCTAAGCATTAAATGGTCTTAACTAATGACTTGCATATCGGGATGAAACCAAGATGACAATAATAAGAATATTTTTTTTTATTTGGATAGAATGAAGCCGGTAAAGGGTTAAAAATTGCTTACCAACTAAAAGGTAAGTCTGAGGCAATGGCTACTCCCACGCCACGTGGCATAAATGTTAGAATATGATTAGAATACATTCATCAATTCACAAGTCGATTGACCTAGCTTCACTTCTTGGCTGTGGTCTGTATAATACACAAATATCAAAATTAGGAGTGTGACGAATATAAAATTTGTTTAGTATTGGATTATACATAAAGTTAAAATTAATAAAGTCGTAGGCGCCGAGAAAAGAATTTTAATATAGAAATCCAGAACAATATTTATTTTATATTTTTTAACATAGAATTTTTTTCATTTTTTTTTACATGTCTTAGAATGAAATGAAATATACTTAAAACAAATAAAAATCACATTTAATATTTTCGAAACATAAAATAGGAATGATATTGATATGATAGTCGTGACTTTTACTATTAGAAAAATAATGTTTGTAGTAACTTTTTTGGGCCCCAATAACTCCTTACCAGCTTTTTGGCCCTCCCCCAATTTTTTATACTGTTTTTTTGTTAAGTTTAATTTTTTTTAACTTTTTTAAACTCTTATTTTTATCTTTTTTTTAACATAGAAATTGTTTCAACTTTTTTTTACATGTCTTAAAATGACATGAAATATACTTAAACAAAAAAAATAACATTTAATATTCTCGAAATACAAAATGAAAATGATATAGATATGTTAGTCGCGATTTTTACTATTACACAAATAATGTTTGCAGTAACATTTTTCTTCTTTTTTTTTTACTAGGAATTTTTTTGGACTTGGAAAATTATTCAACTTTTTTTATAATTATTTTTATTTATGCAGCTGTATCGATGGTAATCTATGGGTACTCATTGACACTACATAGTTTATTAGACAGTTTTGGAGGGTATTCAAGTAATAGTACAGTATTATGGGTATTCAAGTGATAGTTCTAGCAAATAAACACAACAGAAAAGACACTTTGGGGGGTATTCAAGTGATAGTACAGTATTAAGGGTATTCAAGTGATAGTTCTAGTAAATAAACGCTACACAAGACATTTTGGAGGGTATTGAAGTGATAGACTATGACCACGTGCCTCTGGATATGGGGTTTTCCCTAACTAAACGCTCTATGTTAATGGACAGCCTCAACCTTATGAGGTGGTTGGAGCCCACCCCAGGGACTTTCAGTATCTAGGCAAGTCCTAGCTCTAATTAGATCCCAGGCCTAGGGTCGGTTGGGCCTGCAACCCTACACCCGAAAATTTTACCGCAACGAAAAACGATGATACTGCCTCGGATGACCTACCCCCCCTTTACCTTCCACGACCCCAGCACGTCCCTGGACCGATTTTAGACCATCGAATGAACCTTATTGACGAGGGTGGAATACGACTCGCCACCTGGAACGTACTCACACTCAACTTTCCTGGAGCTAAATCAATGCTTGCCTATGCTTGTCAATCAATAATCAATGCTTGTCAATATAGCTGTGGCTGGCCTTACGGAAACCCGCCTTGTCGGAAGCGAGTCTGAGGATATTGGTGAAGGATATCACCTGATATGGTCTGGTGACCCAAAAAGTAAGACAAATGGTGTAGGCCTCGCGCTGAACGCTAGAGCCAAGAAATGCCTTCTCTCCTATAAACAAATTTCAGATAGAATACTGATGGCTCAGCTCCAGCACAAGCATGGAAAGTGGACAATTATTGTATGCTATGCTCCCACCAATCCTAGTTCTGCGGAAGTGAAGGATCAGTTCTATGCGGAGCTCTCACCAACCCTGTCAAGAGTCCCACCCCACGACATCGTCACTCTTCTGGGAGACCTTAACGCGACGGTAAATGACAGGGAGGGCGTGTGGAGAAGTGTTCTCGGCCCTGTGACTCCAGATTCACTGAATGACAACGGACAAAGACTCCTCCAGCTCTGCAATATGCATAATCTGGTTATTTCAAACACGCTCTTTCAGAGACGAGATATGCACAAATACACTTGGTATAGTAACGACGGCCAGACAAAGAAGATGATCGATTATGTTATGATCTCGGGTCGCTGGCGCTCGTCGATAACAAATTGCCGGACTTATAGGTCGGCCGAGCTTGGAAACACAGACCATAGGATGGTAGTCGCCACACTCAGGCTACGCCTGAGAGCACAAGGACAAAAAAGACGGCCTCCCAAGCTTGATCTGAGTAGTCTGGCTACATCTCAGATGCAACAGAAGTATGCTCTCAATATCTCTAACCGGTTTAGCTGCCTCCAAGTTCTGGACGACCCTGAAGTAGCCTGGAAGTCTTTCAAAGATAGCATACTCGATTCTGCTGGCAGTACCATTGGCTGCAGCAGATACAAGAATAAACCCTGGATATCCCAGGAGACTCTGTCTGTAATCGAGCTGCGCCGGAAGGCCCGTTTAGCAAAGAATATGCCAGAGTACAGACGACTCAATGGCCTGCGCAATAGCCTACTGCTCAGTGACAGGAAGACCTTGGTCGACAAGAAAGCCAGCGATCTTGAAGATGCCTCGAGAAAAGGAGACACATGCTCCCTCTACAAACACCTCCGCGAGCTGGCGGAAGGGAGGACTTCCACCGTGAGCCGTGTTTTTTCTGCTGACGGAAGCATGCCAGATGACGATGCAGGGCAACTCTCTGCCTGGAGCAGTCACTTCTCAACGCTTCTGAATGCCGAGGCAGTTGCTCATCCCGACCCTGATCTGATTCAAGCAGCAATGACCACACCCGAGGCTACTTCCTACCTCGTATCGCAACCGTTTACCACCTTTGAGATCCAAAATGCTGTAAAACGGTTAAATAATAATCGAGCCCCCGGCGTCTGTGGTATTTCTGCAGAACTCCTCAAGTACGGGGGTTCAGCGATGATTCTGTGGCTCCAGATAATCTTCTCAGCTGTATGGACGACGGAAAGCATACCGAATGACTGGCGTGCTGGCATCATATTGCCACTCTGGAAACGTAAGGGCAGCCGTCAAATCTGCTCCAACTATCGCGAGATCACGCTTCTCTCCGTTCCTGGTAAACTCTTCGCCATGTCACTGATGGACAGGTGTACCACCTTTTTGCGTAGAAAGAGAAGAGTCCAGCAAGCCGGATTTATGCCCGGCAGGTCGACGACGGAGCAAATGTTTACTATGCGCCAGTTGATCGAGAAGACGCGGGAGTTCCACCAAAAAGCGTACATCGCGTTCGTGGACTTTAAGGCTGCCTTCGATTCTGTTGGTCGCTGTTCACTTTGGCTGATACTAAGAACTACGGGTCTACCCAAGAAATATTGCTCACTCTTTGAAAAGCTGTATGAGGATACGGAAAGCTGCGTGCAAGTAAATGGAAGACGCAGTCCCACATTCCCGGTGAAGACTGGCGTCCGGCAAGGTTGCACCGCCGCTCCCGAGCTTTTCAACTGCGTCATAGACCATGTTATGGCCAGCACGATGAATCGCCTTCAATTCGGTCTTCAGTTCGGAGACCGGGTACTCTCTGATGCTGACTTCGCCAACGACATAGCGCAAGTTGCGAGCACCGTCGATAAGATGACCAAAGCTCCCCAGTTGCTTTCAGAAGAAGCCTCGAAAGTTGGACTGAAGATCAACTGGCAGAAAACCAAAGTTATGCTCCTTGAGCCCCCCACGTCCCGTTCTACTGTAAAGGAAGTCAACATCGGAAGCAACCGAGTAGATGTGGTTTCAAAGATAGCATACTCGATTCTGCTGGCAGCACCATTGGCTGCAGCAGATACAAGAATAAACCCTGGATATCCCAGGAGACTGTCTGTAATCGAGCTGCGCCGGAAGGCCCGTTTAGCAAAGAATATGCCAGAGTACAGACGACTCAATGGCCTGCGCAATAGCCTACTGCTCAGTGACAGGAAGACCTTCGTCGACAAGAAAGCCAGCGATCTTGAAGATGCCTCGAGAAAAGGAGACACATGCTCCCTCTACAAACACCTCCGCGAGCTGACGGAAGGGAGGACTTCCACCGTGAGCCGTGTTTTTTCTGCTGACGGAAGCATGCCGGATGACGATGCAGGGCAACTCTCTGCCTGGAGCAGTCACTTCTCAACGCTTCTGAATGCCGAGGCAGTTGCTCATCCCGACCCTGATCTGATTCAAGCAGCAATGACCACACCCGAGGCTACTTCCTACCTCGTATCGCAACCGTTTACCACCTTTGAGATCCGAAATGCTGTAAAACGGTTAAATAATAATCGAGCCGCCGGCGTCTGTGGTATTTCTGCAGAACTCCTCAAGTACGGGGGTTCAGCGATGATTCTGTGGCTCCAGATAATCTTCTCAGCTGTATGGACGACGGAAAGCATACCGAATGACTGGCGTGCTGGCATCATATTGCCACTCTGGAAACGTAAGGGCAGCCGTCAAATCTGCTCCAACTATCGCGGGATCACGCTTCTCTCCGTTCCTGGTAAACTCTTCGCCATGTCACTGATGGACAGGTGTTCCACCTTTTTGCGTAGAAAGAGAAGAGTCCAGCAAGCCGGATTTATGCCCGGCAGGTCGACGACGGAGCAAATGTTTACTATGCGCCAGTTCATCGAGAAGACGCGGGAGTTCCACCAAAAAGCGTACATCGCGTTCGTGGACTTTAAAGCTGCCTTCGATTCTGTTGATCGCCGTTCACTTTGGCTGATACTAAGAACTACGGGTCTACCCAAGAAATATTGCTCACTCTTTGAAAAGCTGTATGAGGATACGGAAAGCTGCGTGCAAGTAAATGGAAGACGCAGTCCCACATTCCCGGTGAAGACTGGCGTCCGGCAAGGTTGCACCGCCGCTCCCGAGCTTTTCAACTGCGTCATAGACCATGTTATGGCCAGCACGATGAATCGCCTTCAATTCGGTCTTCAGTTCGGAGACCGAGTACTCTCTGATGCTGACTTCGCCAACGACATAGCGCTAGTTGCGAGCACCGTCGATAAGATGACCAAAGCTTTCCAGTTGCTTTCAGAAGAAGCCTCGAAAGTTGGACTGAAGATCAACTGTCAGAAAACCAAAGTTATGCTCCTTGAGCCCCCCACGTCCCGTTCTACTGTAAAGGAAGTCAACATCGGAAGCAACCGAGTAGATGTGGTTTCAAAGATAGCATACTCGATTCTGCTGGCAGTACCATTGGCTGCAGCAGATACAAGAATAAACCCTGGATATCCCAGGAGACTCTGTCTGTAATCGAGCTGCGCCGGAAGGCCCGTTTAGCAAAGAATATGCCAGAGTACAGACGACTCAATGGCCTGCGCAATACCCTACTGCTCAGTGACAGGAAGACCTTCGTCGACAAGAAAGCCAGCGATCTTGAAGATGCCTCGAGAAAAGGAGACACATGCTCCCTCTACAAACACCTCCGCGAGCTGACGGAAGGGAGGACTTCCACCGTGAGCCGTGTTTTTTCTGCTGACGGAAGCATGCCGGATGACGATGCAGGGCAACTCTCTGCCTGGAGCAGTCACTTCTCAACGCTTCTGAATGCCGAGGCAGTTGCTCATCCCGACCCTGATCTGATTCAAGCAGCAATGACCACACCCGAGGCTACTTCTTACCTCGTATCGCAACCGTTTACCACCTTTGAGATCCGAAATGCTGTAAAACGGTTAAATAATAATCGAGCCCCCGGCGTCTGTGGTATTTCTGCAGAACTCCTCAAGTACGGGGGTTCAGCGATGATTCTGTGGCTCCAGATAATCTTCTCAGCTGTATGGACGACGGAAAGCATACCGAATGACTGGCGTGCTGGCATCATATTGCCACTCTGGAAACGTAAGGGCAGCCGTCAAATCTGCTCCAACTATCGCGGGATCACGCTTCTCTCCGTTCCTGGTAAACTCTTCGCCATGTCACTGATGGACAGGTGTTCCACCTTTTTGCGTAGAAAGAGAAGAGTCCAGCAAGCCGGATTTATGCCCGGCAGGTCGACGACGGAGCAAATGTTTACTATGCGCCAGTTGATCGAGAAGACGCGGGAGTTCCACCAAAAAGCGTACATCGCGTTCGTGGACTTTAAGGCTGCCTTCGATTCTGTTGATCGCCGTTCACTTTGGCTGATACTAAGAACTACGGGTCTACCCAAGAAATATTGCTCACTCTTTGAAAAGCTGTATGAGGATACGGAAAGCTGCGTGCAAGTAAATGGAAGACGCAGTCCCACATTCCCGGTGAAGACTGGCGTCCGGCAAGGTTGCACCGCCGCTCCCGAGCTTTTCAACTGCGTCATAGACCATGTTATGGCCAGCACGATGAATCGCCTTCAATTCGGTCTTCAGTTCGGAGACCGGGTACTCTCTGATGCTGACTTCGCCAACGACATAGCGCTAGTTGCGAGCACCGTCGATAAGATGACCAAAGCTCTCCAGTTGCTTTCAGAAGAAGCCTCGAAAGTTGGACTGAAGATCAACTGGCGGAAAACCAAAGTTATGCTCCTTGAGCCCCCCACGTCCCGTTCTACTGTAAAGGAAGTCAACATCGGAAGCAACCGAGTAGATGTGGTTGAAGACTTCACTTACCTGGGATCTATTCTGTCAAATGATGGCTCGATCACAAAAGAGCTTACATCTCGAATTGCCAAAGCTTCAGCACTTGTTGGGAGGCTTAGCAGCATCTGGTGGAAGCCAAACATAAGCCGCTTTACCAAAATGCGCATCTACAATGCGTCAGTCAGCACCGTCCTGCTGTATGAGGCGGAGACATGGCCAGCTGCCAAATCTATCCTCAGCACCGCCGATGTCGCTCAGACGAAACATCTCCGAAGAATCAAAAGACTTCACTGGACTGACTTCGTTAGCAACCAGACTCTCCTATCACGTACGGCTCAAAATCCTTTCTCGACGCAGCTCGCCCAGCGTACTGTTCAGTGGTACGGCCACCTCCTTCGCATGCCACGCGACGCCCCAGCACGTGTCGCATTTGACTTCGACCCCACCCTACACGGATGGAAACGACCCAGAGGACGCCCACCCACTAGGTGGGAAGACTAAGCCAATGAATTCCTCACCCAAGCCCACGTCCCGGTGGAAGAAGCTGCGATCCTGGCAAGCGATAGGTCAACCTGGAGGCGCCTAGTCTCATCGTTCTCTACGCAGATTTCAGCACATTATGAAAGTGCATTGCAAAAACTTTAATGTCTAATCCGTCTCAATATCTTAGCTACTGCCTCCTATTGTTAGCAATAAAAAGGACGTTTTCATCTCAAATATTTGACTGTACTTGAGCTTAATGTTGAACTTAAAATTCTTGGTCAATTTAAAAGAAAAATTGAAAGAATTTGTTCCATAAGGATAATTTTTTCTACATAAGTTTATGTAATTTGTCGGTTGCGCGTGATCTGACGAAATAAACATGGTATGTAATTTGTCGGTTGCGCGTGATCTGACGAAATAAACATGGTATGTAACTTGCTACCAATGTGAGGCATTTCTTTTATTATCATTTTTATTATTCGTTATTTTTATAGTAAAAAAGTTCTGGCAACTCGAGTGAAACGATGCACTGGGAGCAGCAGAATTCCGACTTCTTTCCGAAATTTTTCAATGGGAATTATTATTTTTCAGTTTAGAACTTCAATTTTGGGGGAACCCAAACTTTCTAATTTGTTTAAAGGTTTACATTTATTTTCCATAAATGTAAGATAGTAATCTACCCAGCTAGTACAAATAACTCTTGTGTTGAAAATAATCGAAACCATAACTCACTTTGATTTCAATGTTTCGTCTTCTTCTGAAGATGAGATTGTTTCACTGGTTGTCGTACTTTCCAAATCACTCAAACTCCCACTTTCCGATGTTGACGACTCAGAGGATGACCTATAAAAAAAAAAATAGCTGACATACAACAATTGCAGTAAAATTTCGTCCCACTAGCCTTGGTAGAGGTATTCATTGCTATTAGAGATTCAAACTCAAATCAGGGCACGTTCTAGCGTTGCTGCAAGGCTTTTTATATCAAAACTCAAGAAACACTCAAATCTCAAACACTCAAAACTCAAAAAACAATATGAATTTTTTATATGAATGATATGCCGTATTATCTCATATCATTTCAAATAAAAAAAAAATAATTTAAATATCATTAAAACCTAGCCGAGTGGTTAGCACGCTAGACTTGAAATCCCAAGGACAAGGATCAGGAATCAGAGTAAGCTCCGTCAGAGTCGGCTCAGCTCTAGATGGGTACCTGGACAAATCTGGGGGGGGGGGGGAAACACGGGAAACGCCGGATGACTTCTGGCAACTCGGCAGGAGCCTTAAGTCAAGTAAGTCAAGTCAAGTCAAGTGATAGAACAGTAATAAGGATATTCATGTGATAGTAGAGTGTTAAGGGTATTCATGCGATAGTTCTTGCAAATAAAGCGGATGGCAGCACATCCGCTCAGACAAATAAATGTATTTGAGATAAAGAGGGCGTGGGGAATAGCTGTCCTCCATGAGTTTTGACTCTTAAAAGGTAGCTAAAACGTTCAATTTCTTATTAAATAATCCTCCTCTAAAGTTTAAATGACCATTCCTTGCGTAAAGTCCTTGTATGCCCCTGAGGCAAAACTTTAAATAGCAGCATTGGGGACCTATAATATACACCTTATTAGCAAACTTATTTACTGCTTATTTATATATATATATATATATATATATATATATATATATATATATTATATATATATATATATATATATATATATATATATATATATATATATATATATATATATATATATATATATATATATATATATATATATATATATATATATATATATATATATATATATATATAATATATATATATATATATATATATATATATATATAATATATATATATATATATATATATATATATATATATATATATATATATATATATATATATATATATATATATATATATATATATATATATATATATATATATATATATATATATATATATATATATATATATATATATATATATATATATATATATATATATAAATCACCATTGGATAATTAAATTAAAAAAACAAGTTTTTTTAACTGAAAGTAAGGAGCGACATTAAAACTTAAAACGAACAAAAATTATTCCGTATATGAAAGGGGCTGTCCCCTTTCAAAAGTGGCTGTCCGCTTTAAGCTAAAGTTCAAAATTTGATCCACTTCTCTAAGAATGACCCCTTAATAACAAAGACTGTTAATTAGAATAAATAACTCTTATGAAAATACTAAAAAAAACTTAGTGTAAAGAGCGAGGTATTGACTAGGGGGCGAATTCAATAATATACGTAATAATTTCTGTCCATCTTAGGTTTTGATGTTGCTCCTTACTTTCAGCTGAAAATCTTGTTTTTTTTTAAATTTAATATCTGATCTTTTTTTAAATAAAGCTGGGAAATCCGGCACCCCCGTCATAGCAATGTCCCTTCCCCCATGAAAACTTCCTCCATAGAAGGATCTTCCCACGTATCCCCGACCCCCCTCCCCAAAAAAAAAAGTTTTTTTTAACTGAAAGTAAGGAGCGACATTAAAACTTAAAACGAGCAGAAATTATTCTGTATATAAAAGGGGCTCTCACCTCAACGCCTCGCTCTTTACGCTAAAGTTTTTTTATTGTTTTAAAACATAGAGCTGTGAGAAAGAATCAAACTTTAACGTAAAGAGCGAGGCGTTGAGGAGGGGACACTCCCTTTCATATACGGAATAATTTCTGTTCGTTATAAGTTTTAATGTCGCTTCTTACTTTCAGTTGTAAAAACTTTTTTTTATTTAGTTTCTGGACGTTTTTGAATTAATTCAGGTTTTGATTTTGGCTCATTGTACATGAATAATTAAAACGGAATTTGCATATTAATTTTACTTTTTTTTTGGTTAAATGGCTTTCTCGAAAGTTATTTAATTTTATTTACAAACATCTTTATTATAATAAATATACGTAACTTACTAATTAACTTACGTAACGAACTTCTGTATCTGTATATTTTTATTACTTATATTAGAGGGTTCGCCCCCTATTTAATACCTCGCTCTTTACGCTACAGTTCAAAATTTGATCCACTTCTGTAAGAATGACCCCTTAATCACAAAGACCGTTAATTAGAATAAATAGCTCTTATGATAATACTAAAAAAAAAATTTAGCGTAAAGAGCGGGGTATTGACTAGGGGTCGAACCTAATCATATACGTAATAATTTCTACCCGTCTTAAGTTTTGATGTTGCTCCTTACTTTCAGCTGAAATACTTGTTTTTTCATAAATTTAATGTCTGATCGTTTTTTAAAATAAAGCTGGGAAATCCGGCGCCCCCTTCATTGCAATGCCCCTTCCCCCATAAAAACTTCCTCTAAGGAAAGATCCTCCCACGTAACCCCTGACCCCCCTCTCCCCACTACAAGAAAAAATCCCCCCTGAAAACGTCTGTATACTTCCAATCACCAATACTATATGTAAACATTGGGCATAGTTCATAACTTGCAGCCCTTCCCCCGGGGACTTTGGGGGATTAAATCATCGCAAAGACATAGTTATTACATGCTTCGACCATGCTGAACAAAATGACTATCTGAAAATTTTGATCGGGTGACTATGGGAAAAAATGAGGGAGGGAGCGAGGGAGGGGGCTTAGTTGCCCTCCTTTTTTGGTCGCTTAAAGAGCACTAGAGCTTTCAGTTTTCGTTCGAATGAGCCCTCCTGCTATATTCTAGGACTTCCGGGTCAATACGATCACCTCTGGAAAAAAAAAGAAAAAAAGAACGAATAAACACGCATTTGTGATCTTTCTTCTGGCAAAAAATACAAAATTCCACATTTTTTCAGATAGGAACTTAAAACCTCTACAGTATAGTAGGGTTTTCTGACACGCTGAATTTGATGGTGTGATTTTCATTAAGGTTCTATGACTTTTAGGGGATGTTTCCCTCTTTTTTGAAAATAAGGCAAATTTTCTCAGGCATGTAAAAGTTTTATGGAAAAGATTAAACTTGATGAAACTTATATATTTGAAACCACCATAAAAACTTGATTCTTTTGATGTATTTATGATTTTTTTGATGTATTTCAAAATTCTGTTTTTTTTAGAGTTTTGGTTACTATTGAGCCGGGTTGCTCCTTACTTACAGTTCGTTACCACAAACTGTTTGATATTGAAATAGATGATTATGTAGTCAAGCATACCAATAATATCACATATCTTAGTGTTAGTGTTGATGAATGCCTTAGTTCTAAAAAGTATATATCTTTCATTAGTAGTAAGATCGCAAGAAATGATGGCATGATGAAAAAGTCAAAGAATATATACTCAAAATATATGATGAGATTAATTTATTTCTCATTAGTCTACCCGCATTTGGTATATTGTGTGTGTATATCGTCTAGTATGTTTTCAGTTCACTTGAAGTGTCATACAAAGCATGGTATTCCAATTGTTGACTAGAGACAGTTAAGGAACATCTGTTCAGTTACTTCTGATGATGAAATACACGATTATCCTATACGAAAAACAAATAATGTTAGGAGACCTCAACTTGTTAGAAATAAATATATATTTTGAATCCGTCATATTGGACAAAATTTTTGGAATAATTTGCTCAAGTTTTCAAAAAAGTTGGCAAATTAAAAAAAGGTCTGATTTTTAAAGAGATCTTTAAACAATTTGTCTCAGTTTGTATGATTTTTGAAGAATAGTTAAATTTAATTTCATTTACTGTCAAGTTCCTAGAATTTGTTTTCGAATGGAAACAAATTGTTAAATTTCGTTTGACTGAAATAGGTTTTTTTTAGGTATGGTGGCAGGTGGAATGAAATGTTGTTTGGAAGAGTTTTTACAAGCAGGAGCAGAAGTACCTATTTTTCTCTTTCATTCTTTTCCTTTCTTCTCTTCTTTTAAATTTATTCCTATGTTTAAGGGTTACTCCAAGCAAGTGGAAGCTTGAGCAGGGTTAATTGTTGCTGGGTTTCTTGAATAAAATCCGTTAATAAATTGAAAATTAACTGCCTGAGGCCAACACAATAAATTAGCTGCCTGAGGCCAACACAGATATGTATGCTCCTTCTCCTATGAATCTATTCAAAGCCCCTCTCTTTATACCCTCCCAGGAAGCTTTTATTTCCCTTTAATCTTCCCATATAACATTCTCCCACCCCAATCGCGGACGACCTGCTTCCCGTTTAGCTCTGGACGGTTTGCCGAAAAGGAGAATCTTTGGCAATCATTCTTCATCCACAGAACACGCCCTTTTCCCATCTCAACCTTTCTCTCATTATAGCCCTAAAAAGCGGGAATGAACCACACTTTTCGTACAGCCTACTGTTTGAAATACGGCTAATCAGCTGGGTAGAACAATCCGTGGGTAGTTTTTCTTGAAAACATCTAGCAAATCTTCATTTGCTTTTTGGAGCGCCCATGCTTTAGAACCATATTTGACCACTGTCATCACTGAAATCAGCTTAAAAGTTGCGTTTAGAGAATTTTTACCTTTAATAGTGAAACAATATTGGACAACTGACATCACTGTAGCTTCCAATATTCTAATCCTGGTTTGCAGACTTATCTTCCTATTCTTCCAAACAATTTTTCAACTATGAAAAAACACATTTAGCTTAGCAACAATAATACTACCAAGGTAAGTGAAACTGTCCATCTGATCAACCTTTTTGTTAGTCAATGTAACCTTTTTATCTCTACTTATTCCTAGCCTTAGCGACTTAGTATTCTTAACATTAATTTTCAAACCTATTCTAGCACCTGAACTCGCAAAACCTCTAGAGTTCATTCATTTTTCTCATACTTTCATCTAGAATGCTTAAATCATCAGCATAATCCAAGTCCAGGAATTTTATTTCTTACCCCTTTGATTTCATGTACTCCCTTTGCCTTTCCTGTGCCCCTTAAAACAAAGTCCATCAAAATGAGCCATATAAAGGGGAATAGAACAGCATCTCATAGTCTAAAAAGTACCATATTAATAAGTAATTTGCTATCTACAGAGACCAGGCCAATGTCTCGATACTTACCACACTCACTCTTAGCACCTTTTTTGTGCAGTGGTTTAATTAGGGTTCTCCTAAAATTGCAAGGTACTTTCCCCTAAAAAAACATATTAATAATCATCAATAACTTATTTTTAACTTGAGAGCAACCATATTTAAGAAAATCATTTACCAGAGTATCTGCACCTAGAGCCTTTTTTCCTATTTTCCCTTATCCTTACCTTAAAATATTCATTCTAGATAGATCCTGGATAGATCTGAATCAATCTTTTCTATTTGCTTTATTCTGAATCTATTCATATCCATTCTCAATTGATCAGATTTGCTAGATCAGTTGCTTATAGGATAAATATGCTTTGAAGTGAAAAAGTGATTCTTAATTATTTTTATTTCGGAGATTTTAGGTTTGTTTTAATAGAGACTTCCTTACCTATTCATATCCGTTTTCATATCCATATATTTCCTTTTCATATCCTCATATTCATTCCTTTTTATATTCATATCCGTATCCATTCTCAATACAATCCTTACAAGATCCTTCCATGATTCGGTTTTAATGACAGCTATCTTGCTTCTCTGAATTCCTTCCTTTTCAAATTTTTGAAGTAGTTCATGCACTTTAAATTCCATGGCCCTGTAGTCTTTTACAGTAACAAACTGTGGTTTTTCTCCAATAATTCGAGTTCCTGGACCAAAACCTGGATAGAAATATATTCTTGCATATTTACCCATGATCCTTGTATGAAGTTGATTTAAAAGGGTGTATATGCTACCTGTATATCTCAGACTATCAGTAAGATGTACTCTGTGATGTACACAAGGCTGAACATTCATTTCTTGACGTATATCTTGAGAAAAATACATCATAAGTCTAGGTGTGTTTGTATAGGAGGTATACCAGCAGAAATTGGACTTACAAATTGCAAAAATAATTTCTGATGGTTGGCCAAAAAATCCTTGAAAAATACCAAATTGCCGAAATGGTTTAAAATCCTTTTGATGTTCAAAAACATCATCATAAAAGATTTTAAATCTTGTTCTGGTGTCATATTTCCTAGCTTCAAATTTTTCTTTTGTATCAATATCCTGAGCATGTTTGCCACCAACAAATATTATTAATTTCGGAATTTCTCCCATATTGTCCATCTTTTGTTGTTTGATTTGTTTGTTGACGTGTTCCCAAAACATTTCTCTCATAAATCGTATTGTCTTCTTGTTTTCATGATAAACAACGATTAATTCTTCTTCCTTTGAATTTTGTCCTCTGTGTAACTGCCAAAGTTCAAAGAACATACGGACCATTTTTAATATCAAACAGTAGGTTTTACCAGTCCCTGGCATACCCGTGATTTGCAGAAAGGGATGATCACACTCCACAATCAATTTCTGCAAGGGGGTTACGAATATTCCATTTATATCTGTCTTGCTATAATTATGCTCTTCATTTAGACATTTCTTGAGCTCTCTCCAAATATTCCATTGGCATGATTGATATCCCATTGGCGTGCTTGAAGAACTAAGATAGGAACTGTAACACCTGAAAATAAATACTGAAATTATGAAGAAAAACTAAAAACAACCACTTTGATTTCATCATATAGAATTATGAAGTATCCAGTCCTAGTCCAAGCATGAAATTATGAAAAAAAATATTTTATGCCTTACCTGTCGGCCGATTTATTCTGCCAGTAAGTGTTGAAATCCATCTTTTTAGATTTCATCCTGACTTTTTTTATTGGTCCAAAGCAAAACAAAAGGCGAGTCAAAACCCACCAATCAAATTCATTCTTATTTAAAAGACATTATTTTAAACAATGTCGGCAAATCTGCCTCAACCTCCATGAAATACACCCCCCCCCCAAGAAAAACTCCTCTGTGGAAATTTCATCCAATGTAAAGTGTACCCCCCCCCTGTCAAATTCCCTCCAGACAGTTCCAACCTCACTGAAAACCCTCAAGGTGGAAAATTGCTCCTGATTAATTCCCCCAGAACATTTCCACATGCAAAATTTAGCTGGCAAAGATAATATAAGATAATGAAAAAGAATTTCATATAGGAATTCTATAAATACCCCCAGGTTTAAATTTTCTCTGGAAAATTTATCCCCGAAAATTTACCTCTCTTAGGAAGATTCTCCCTCTGGAAATACACCCCAAGCGCAAAATACCCCCCCCCCCCCCCCGAAAAATATCTGTACACTTCCCAATAAATACTATACGTAAAAATTGGGCAAATTTTATAGCTTACACGCTTCTCCCCATGGACTGTGGGGGGTCATTCTACCCCTAAAGACATAGTTATATCCCTTGTTATGGCAATCTTAAGATCCATACAAAAAAGATTCACTCTATCTCATCTATAATAAACCTACTAATTAACATACTAAATAGAATATAAATTACTAATAATCAACAGTTAATAAGAAAATTAACAAATTGAGCGAATTGAAAAAGTAAATTGAACACTAGGCTTTTACAATGACCACTTGTAGGGATTGTTTCAAACAAATCATGGCAAGGAACTGTAAGTAAGGGGTGACGTGGCCCAATAGCAACCAACAGTAAAAAATTTCCGAACTAATTGAAGCGCAGCAAACTCTACTACCAAGCCTTTTTTTCCCCAAAGACATCCAAGAAAACCTTCAAGAAATGCTCCTTAATCCAAGAAAAAAGCCATTTTTTCAGTCAGTGAGTAACAAACTTGTGAAATCAACTCTCTGAAGATACTGGCAGCTGATTTGACAGGTGCATTCAAGCAAAATCTTGACAAAGAATACCTGCAACAAGAGTTCCTGTATAACTGGGAAGCTGTTGAGTCCTCAGTCCAAATGTAGCAAACAACCTACAGAAGTTGCAATAGAGCATTAGCCTAGGGTTACCTACATATGGCAATATAGAAATTTTTCTTTATGTCTGAGCAATAGAATATTGTCATTTACTCTTATATAAAATGCAGTATAAAGTCAAACAGAAGACAATATCATGCTTTCTCTTATTATGCAGAATGATAAAGTCATACAGATGACTTTTTATATCTTACACTATTATAGAGCAAACATGAATAAAGTAATGCAGATGACATTTTATACCTTGTACTATTATATAGCAAACATGAACAAAGTCCTTTTTAAACTTAATACTTTTATGGAGCAAACACAAATAAAGTCATACAAATGACTTTTTATACCTTGTATGTTTGTAATTATATATTTCTATTTCTAGAGAAAAGATGGAGAATGATATAAAGTCTTCTGCATGACTTTTTAAACATTGAATTATTGTGGAGAAGTACAAATAAAGTTATACAGAAGACTTTTTGGTTTTCTTATTTCATATATGATCCACTAAAATCTCATACAGAAGAAATTATATTACCCCCCTGATACATAGAGAAAACAACAAAAAATCATATGTAAGAATTTATTCATGTTTGCTCTATACTAATATGAGGTATAAAAAGTCATCTGTATGACATTATTTAAGTTTGCTCTATAATAAGAGGAGGCATACAAAGTCATCTGTATGACTTTATTCATAATGCTTTATAGTAGAATGATATATTAAAGTCATCTGTATGACTTTATTTAGGCTGCTCTATAAATGAAATCATGTAAGACTAGGCCTATAAAAAGCCATCTGTATGACTTTTTGTTCTTTTCTCTATGCACTAGCAGGAGGTATAAAAAGTCATCTGTATGACTTTATTGAAGTTTGCTCTATAAAAGAAAGGCATAAAAAGTCATATGTAGGACTTCATTCCTGTTTGCTCTATAATAGTATGAGGTAGCCTATAAAAAGCCATCTGGACTGCTAGGCTTAAAATACTGGTTGGTTGGTTGGCTAATTCAAAGATTTATATATATATATATATATACAATGTCAAATTAGCCATCTGGTGGTATCCCTTCACAGAATAGCCTAGGCCTATACCACCACCCCCTAATGTGCAAATAGCCTATATACCTAGAATTGCATCCTCAATCTAAATATAACATCCATTTGCATCACAAATGAACTTTACTTCCATATGTGGCAGATGTCCCTGTTCCAAGGGTTGGTGATGCCTAGGGAAAAATTAGATCCACCTTCACCCTTCCCAACCCAAATATAGGCTAAGTGGAAAAGCCAAATCAAAGGTGAAAATTTAATCAAAGAGGACCATCCCCAAGCTCTGGCACCCCTCCCTCCATGTGCAGCACCTGGACAGCTGACCTGGTTGCCCCCTTAGGAATGGCTTTGTTCTTGGGGCTAGGCTATATCTAGTAGGACCATCAGGGGGGGGGGGCATTGTTCATTGTAAGAACTCTGACAGTAATGTTTGTAAAGAATATAAAATAAGGAATCTAGGGATAATATTCTTATTTTATTAGGCTAGCATGTTTCCTTGAGGAGTAATCAACCGCTAGTGATAGGCTACCAATACATAAAATTATACTTCACCATAGCTTTCCATTTACCTTTTGCGCTTCTATTTGAACTGTAGATAGATTAGCAAACATTATTAAAGCTTTCTAAGGTGCGCCATGAATTTAAATTTAAAGGGAATTTAAATTGAGATTTAACTAATTAGCTTTCCTTTCATCTTTTCATTTTTAATGAATATGAACTTACATGTAGATAGCGCCATAATATTTATAAGGATAACAATTCTATAAGCCTCAAAAAACTTCACTGTCACATGGATACATTTCACAAACAAGGCTTTTGTTTCAATATTTACTGAAAAGTTTCCCCTTTTTTTAATATATTAGTTTTTTTTTAATCGATTACGGAACTTGTTGATTAAAAGAAGAATATACCATTCAATACATCTTTCAATGCTTTTTCCAAATATGCTAACATCTAACATCTATTGTCGTAAATTCTATTCATAGTCTTTGAAATTAAAAGGATCTTTAAAATGACATCGTTCTCCTGATTAGTTTTTGGACTAGCAGAGATATATCATTCGACAAACATTTCAACTTTTTCTCCGTAAGAACTTTTTTCTGTCGTTGCAAATTCCATTGCAAAAAGTGGGAAATAATAATGTTTGTTCATTTTAAGTTTCAACTTCACTCTTCACGTCCATCAGAAAAACTTTGTTTTTTTCTGAATTATTTTTTAAGTGTTTAATCCAAAAGGTACTAGAAATTGAATCAGCAGTAAAAAATGAATTGAATTTCGGGACATCACTTTTTTCCACGACTTAACAGTTTACATGGTCGCGTACATGGTTCTCGCCCAAGAGGTCAGCCCCCGAAGAGATGGAAAGGGAACTTCTCTACACTCAACCTGCCGCAACTTCTACGCATGTCTGAAAATAGATACTCATACAGACGCCACATCAATAAATAGTGAATGAAGAGGCCCCAAAACAACCTCTGAGGATGGATGGGACTTAAGTCAAGTCAGTTAACAGTATCAAGTTTAAGTGAGCGAGGATCATCTTTGCCCGAAATTTGATTACCATTAGGTTACAGTTCCAAAAGCAAATCATACCGAACCTAGATTACAACAGGACCATCTTCATTACAATGCTGACACTGATCTAGATGAGTAAAGAGGTCCTAAGAAAAAAAAAGTAAAATAAATTGAAAACTTAAATTTGAGTCAATTTTAAAGGAACTAAAATTACTAGAAACCAGATTTTACTAACTTCTAACCCGTTCTAACCGTAAAAGCTCAATCATTTATTGTGTCATTTATGCTTCACTGGAAAAGACTTGTTATAAACATTTTTTTTACATTGATAGCAATAATAACTAAAACAAAGTTGATTTTTCAAAAAATTAAAACACATTGTTCAAAATACATACAATTTTCAAAAGAACAAAGATGATGCAGTAGGCTTTAACGCTTTTACAAATAAAACAAGGAGAGGGAAGCAGTAGCCAAACTCCTGTTTGTAGCAATTTTGGTTCGTTCAAAATTTAACTTGATTATTAAATTTAATTTTTATTCGTTTAGGATTCATTTTTACAGATCAGAATAAAATATCAGTATATGTTAATTTTATGCTTGATATTATTATTTATTTCAATCTCTCTTTGCTTTGGGTTTCATTTATCATTCAACACTAATTTCTGGTCGTTTTAAGTTTAAATTATTATAGAACTTCATTTCTACGTAAATTTAATATGAGTTTTTACTTTTCTTTGAAAATTTGTTTTTATGTTTTTTTTATTAATTAAAGAGGTACTAACGAATTTACTTCATACCATGTAACTTTAGGTACAATATAATACTGTTTGAGGATCTCTATTAGCCTACTACTTGCGGTTATCTCTGGCATTTTTTTTCGTATTTTGAGGACGAGAAGAGATTTATCATGACTGATAGATATCAAGTTTTAAGAGCTAAATGTTTTAAATTTCAACCTTTTGACATTTTTTATATCTGCACTCGCTTGTGAAAATCTTTTACTTTAATCTTAACCAACTTCAGTGTGCATGATGTCAGTCTGATAGTCTGACGGGCTGAGATTCGTAAATGATAACCCATGCGCCAAGAATTTTTGGATCAACTTCGGAGAATCAGATACTTCCACAATGGTAAGACACCCAAAAAAAGTAGACTTCACAGATTTAACCTATTTTCATCCGACAACGATTTATTAGCTAAAAGTCTTATTTCCTTATATTAACCTTGGACTTTCTTTGTCATAGGATTCAGGTTTGCCATATTGGAGGTAAACTCATCGAATGATAGCGATGCATCAGCTTCCCATTTAGCCTCTTTGTTTTTGAAATATTATCTCAATCAACCGTCAAACTCATTTCAAAATTTTTAGTTTTTATCATTTCTTTTATTCCAATGATATTGTATAATTTCTTATATATAATTTCTTTTATTCCACTGAATTACCTTTACAATTCCCAAAATTTTCAGCATTTATCTCTTCGTAATCACGAAAGTTTTCATCAGATTGAAAATTCATCATTCATCATCATTACGCTTATTTGGCTATCATCTACTTTTAACCACTTACTATTTTTCTACCCTCACTTGTCAATCTTATTCTTTGACTACTGCTTCCCATCCATAACAGTTGATAATGAAATCAAAATTATGCTCACCTCCCAACGAGCCTTATTTTACCCATGAAGCTTAATCGTTAAATAATCCTGCTGTTAATAGGGCCCGCAAAAATCCAGATCATGCTGGTAATCGTTGGTACATTCACTCGCTAGAAAATTAAACAATGTACCATAGAGACAGTGAAGTAATCTCGAAAAAATCCTGGGGGCGGGGGCAAAGTTGGAGCCCATTTAGAGGGATGTTGTTGTTGGTTTCGGTAAACAGTAAGAAATTTTCGATATGTAAGAGAATAAAACAGCTGCGGTTAAGGTACGAAATGAGGTTAGCAACTGTTTTTGTTGAAATTGGAGTTAAACAGGATTGTGTTCTATCCCTTTTTATTTGGATCATTTTGAATGACTTTGTCTTAAAAAGCACAGGAAAAGCAATCAGAGAAGATATACTCAAATGGTAAGGACAAACTTTTCTGGACTTAGATTATGCTACTGATTTGAGCATCCTAAATGAAGGGTTGAGCAAAATGAATGAACTTATAGAGGTTTTGCGAATTCAAAGTGCTGGAATAGGTTTGAAAATTAATGTTAAGAAGACTAAGTCACTAAGGTTAGGAATAAGTGAAGATGAAAAGGTGACATTGGGTAACGAACAGAATAATCAGGTGGACAGCTTCACTTACTTTGGTAGTATACTAGTATTATAAGTAAAGATGGTGGGACCAGCGAAATGTTAAAAGTAGAATAGCCAAGGATCAGGGTGTTTTTTTCACAGTCGAAAAAAGTTTGACAGAATAGGATGATAATTTTACAAACTAAGATTAGAATATTGGAAGCTACAGTGATGACAGTGGTCAAATATGGTTTTGAAGCATATGCGCTCCGAAAGTCGGATGGATACCTGCTCGATGTTTTCCAGAGAAATTCCCTAAAGACTGTTCTGGGTATCCGGCCGCCTGACCGTAAGTATGATTCAATCCAGCTTTCTAGGACTATAATGAAAGAGAGGGTGAGATGGCTAGGGTACGTTCTTTGGACGAAGGATAACACATTGCCGAAGATTGTTCTTTTGGCCAACTGTCAAGGACTAAACGGAAAGCAGGTCGTCCGAAGTTGGGGTGGAAGGGTGTCATAAAGAAAGATTTAAGGGAAATGGGAACTTCATGGGAGGTTACAAAGAGGAGGCTTTGAATAGATTGAGATAGAGGAGGAGCGTACATAGCTATGTTTGCCTCACGTGGCTTGGTGTTACGTTGAGTTGTTAGTTGTAGTAGTAATTTTTTCTATTAAGAGTCAAAAATACTAATTTGATGATATTTATTTGTGAGAAATATATCAAAATCTGTGTAGCAACTTTCATCCAAGAAAATTCTCTCAGAGACTGTACAAAGATCAATCCGTACGCTAATGGGATTTCCAATGATTAAAAGACGTCTTTTTAGGAGATGAGTCTTCACAATATCTAATGACATCAATGCAGAGAGTAGAAATAACCCCTGAGGACGTCAACACTTTCCAAGAAAGGTGTTTAGGTTTCTATATTACCACTGCAATACAGACACTGAAACAATTCTTGCGCGATGATCTTTTTACTGAAGTACCTTCAGTTTTTAAATGATAAAATGCCCTAAAAAAAGAATTTCATCCCTACACATTGCACTGAAAAGATTTTCGAGTCTCATTCCAAAACTCACAGATATTGACTTCCAGTGGTGTATGTTGCCATATGCTTTTAGTGAATCCAACAAGGACAATATGGCCAAATTTCCACAGAATTTATGTGAATAAAAATACTCGCAATGAAGAACTTCACTGCCAGAACAGATATTCCAGATCTATCAGGACTCACAGAGAGGATACTCTCCCTATCGTATTTGAAAGTAGATTAAATTAAAAAAACAAGTTTTTTTAACTGAAAGTAAGGAACGACGTTAAAACTTAAAACGAACAGAAATTATTCCGTATATGAAGGGGGCTGTCCCCTCCTCAACGCCTCGCTCTTTACGCTAAAGTTTTTTTATTGTTTAAAAAAATAGAGTTGTGAGAAAGTCAAACTTTAGCGTAAAGAGCGAGGCGTTGAGGAGGGGACAGCCCCCTTCATATACGGAATAATTTCTGTTCGTTTTAAGTTTTAACGTCGTTCCTTACTTTCAGTTAAAAAAACTTATTTTTTTTATTTAATTTTTGAACGTTTTTGAATTAATGCAGGTTTTGATTTTGGCTCACCGTACATGAATAATTAAAACAAAATTTGCATATTATATTTGGTTAAACGGCTTTCTCGAAACTTGTTTATTTTTATTTACGAACGTTTTTATTAGTAATAAATATACGTAACTTAGAATTAACTTACGTAACGAACTTCTATATTCATAAATTTTTAACACGTATATTAGGGGGTTCGCCCCCTAGTCAATACCCTGCCCTTTAAACTATAGTTCGAATTTTTTTTCCAGTTCTTTAAAAATGACCTCTTAATCACAATCAGTTGATCAGTTGAAAAACTTGTTTTTTTTTTATTTAATTCCTGATCTTTTTCTTTAATAATGCTGGGAAATCCGGCGCCCCCTTCATAGCAATGTCCCTTCCCCCATGAAAACTTCCTTCATGGAAAGATCCTTCCATATAGCCCCCGACCCTCTCCTTCCCCCACCTACCAGAAAAAAACTCCTCTGAAAAAGTCTGTATACTTCCCAATAACCAATACTATATGTTAACATTGAGTAAAGTTCATAACTTTCAGCCCTCTCCCTGGGGACTTTGGGGGATCAAGTCATCCTAAAATACATTTTTATCATATTTTCGACCATGCTGAACAAAATGGCTATCTCAAAATTTTGATCGGGTGACTTTGGGAAAAAAATGAGCTTGGGAGGGGGCCTAGTTGCCCTCCATTTTTTTTGGTCACTTAAAAAGGGCACTAGAACTTTTAATTTCCGTTCCAATGAGCCCTCCCACGATATTCTAGGACCACTGGGTCGATACGATCACCCCTGGGGAAAAAAAAACAAACAAACAAACAAATAAAAACGCATCCGTGATCTTTCTTCTGGCAAAAAATGCAAAAATCCACATTTTTGTAGATAGGAGCTTGAAACCTCTACAGTAGGGTTCTCTGATACGCTGAATATGATGGTGTGATTTTCATTAAGGTTCTATAACTTTTAGGGGGTCTTTCCCCCTTTTTTTGAAAATCAGCCAAATTTTCTCAGGCGCGTAACTTTTGATGGGTAGCTCTAAACTTGATGAAAGTTATATATTTGAAATCAGCATTGAAATCTGGTTCTTTTGATATATCTATTGGTATCAAAAACCCGTTTTCTAGAGTTTCGGTTACCATTGAGCCGGGTCGCTCCTTACTTACAGTTCGTTACCACGAACTGTTTGATTCAGAAGCAATTTTTTCTTGGATCAGTGAGTTAAAATCCATTGTGACATTTGTTTACAAATTTGTTCATACATGACAAACACCTAAATCTTTTAATTGGGATTTGTGTGTGCGTTTACATTTTCCCATTCATCGCTCTGATTAACTGGAGATATATTTTTATTCCCCTACTGATCCTTTATATTAAAAGAGAAATATAATGTATTAATAATTAGGAAAACATGTTTTACAATGTCTTAGCAGTAACTCTATGTAAAGCGTCTATGCTGGACCTCATGGTTTCGGCATACATTAAAAAAGATTAAAGTATTGACCTGAAACTAATCGCTGCACATGCCGCAACACACATAGTAAACCAAAATCGCTTTTTAGTACATAAATCTGGGCTTCTGTAGCACTTCAGAAACTCATTGCGGTGTAATTCTAGCGTAAAGAAAGATAAACCGATCGGCTTTCAACCAGCGTTTCCAACACTTTGAGATAAACTGTTTCAGAGTTCCTTCCTTTTCTTTTTCATTACAAGGTCCTTTATTGTATGTTTGCAAGCAAGCAAGAATAAGTCTACCTTGTCTTTAGAGTTGTGATGAAATTTTTCCTCTTTGCTCTTACTCAGATCTCTCCTATAATTGTCGTTTATTGTCTCTTTGCAAACATAAATGAGGCTCATAACTAGATGGCACCATAGTACTGCTATGAGTAGCATCATAAATACGAGTAACTCTTGTTAAAAGAGAGAGAGAGAGAGTAAGTAGAAAACATGAACAGGGGGATAATAGTTCCATGTTTTTTTCTTCTAATGTTTCACTATAAACTACTATAAGCCTTTTCCTATGTCCATGAAGCACATAAACTAAAATCTGAAAAAAAATTAACATAAATTATACTGCTAAAAAAAATGAATATAGGGAAAACAAAGCAGAGAGTATCAAGCTGCTTTATTTAGTTCCAGATTCCAGAAAATAACTCGTATTTATAAAACTAGGATTTATACGAGTATTTATACGAGAAGAAACTCGTATTCATAAGGCTACCCATAGCAGTACTATGGTGCCATCTAGTTATGAGCCCCATTTATGTTTGCAAAGAGACAATAAATGACAATTATAGGAGAGATCTGAGTAAGAACAAAAGAGGACAAATTTCATCACAATTCTAAAGACAAGGTAGGCTTATTCTTACTTGCTTGCAAACATACAATAAAGGACTTTGTAATGAAAAAGAAAAGGAAGGAACTGTAAAACATAATTTAAAAATCAGCTTCTAAATAATACAAAACACATCGTATTGAACACATTGCACTTGAAAAATTGAATGACATTTTAAGTAGTTTGCAAAATAAAACTATTCCATCAAAACGACAAGAAACAGAATAAAAACTTAAGGGTCGTAAACAAAATACAATAAAGATGTTTATAATATTTTGTTTTACGCCAAAAATCCCGAACCAATCTTCAATCGCTTTTTTTTTTAGACTATGAACCCCAAAGTGTCAAAGCACAAAATGTGCGAGGTAGAGCCAGGAGATAATTCAGAGTAGAAGTACCATTTGCTATAACTATACTGTAGCGTGCACCAATTGCGCCGTAAATGTCCATTTTTGTGTGTTTAATGAATGGCTAAAATGTGACGGAGCATTTAAACTGAAATGTGAGCTTTTTCAGGAGCGTTGTTTTGTCAGGCATAGATTACCTTAGAAAATGTGCTCCAACATTTTCTTGAGCAATGGAAGGCTCTTATTTCATACTTTCAGGGCTTGATGGCAGTTAATATTCCAGCAAGAAATTCTTTGTTGAAGGGCCTGAAGAGCCTAAGAGGTGAAATTCGTCTATCTATTCCTTGGATAAATTTTGTCCGAAGTGAATAAGCTCAATGTTGAGCTCCAGAGTACCTTGATAATGGTTCATTTTCAACTTACCAAGGTCAGGGGTGGTGTTTGGGGGAGGGGGAGGAAGGGGAGATTTATCCCAATAATTTGGAGATTTTGTTTACATCCCTTGCCCCTTGAATATCTGGATATGAAACCCTCTCCCCCCCCCCCAATATGCTGGATATTTGCCCCTGACCAAGGTAGAAACATGCTTGAGAGAGATAATGGATTCTTTTGGAGTAAATAGCGCTTATGACCACAATCCATTTGGTATTGATGTGAGCAACCCAAGAAATCTCAAATCCTACCAGAATCTTTTATTTCAATGCCAAGTTCACGGCCCATTTAGCACAGGAAGACGTTGATCTCCTCATAGTAGAAAAGGTGAAAGGATCAATTTATGCCGTTTTGACCCTAATGCTGTTACTTATGACCGGGTTCTTTCCATAGCACCGATTTAAGAAAGATGTTATGAAATGCTGAACCTTGACGTCAATGATTTGGGCAGAGAGTTTCGATCTCTACGGCAATCAGACAATGCAATTCGCTCCAAAACTTGCTTCAATCCGACAAAATTTTGATCTTTCTTGTCTGAATGTAAGAATTGAGTAAGTGATTTTCTTTTTCCTAACTTGCTGAAATTCGTGGGTATTCTGATTGGACTCCCACGCTCAAGCGCCGCAGGATAGAGGCAGGTTTAACTGCTGAAGATCATTAAAAGTCCCCTCAGAAATAAACCAGAGCAAGAAACTTTAAGTGCTTTAATGTGTGTGCACAGGTTTGTAGCAGACCCAACTAGTGGTGGATCCAAGTGGGGAGGCAGGGGGCACGCCCCCCATCTAATGTAGTGGCAGATTTGAGGTTGGGGTTGGGACCGCCTGCTCCGACTGAGGTTGGGACACTGTAACACTTTAAAGTTATTTTTTGTAATTGGTTTTTACTATTTGAATTATAAATAAGTTTTTTATTGGTAAGACTGTATCTTTTTCCAAACAAATTCGGAACAAAGTTTCAGTTACTTTTTGTGGTCTCTGTATTTTACTGATGACGCATACCACCTAAAAGTATTTCATTAAATTTAGATTTATCACGAGAATATGTCTGTATTACCAGAAAAGCCAACTGGGAGGTGAAAATCTTTATTTCGTATTAAAAAGAAGGGAAAACTTAAAATCACAACTTCTTTAGGTTGTCAAAATAATATTTCAGGATTGTGCTGTCACATTAGGGCTGAAAAACATAATATTTAAACTTCTTTTTACTGTTATAGATTTGTGTCTTGCTGTGGTACACAGGCGAAGAAATTGATTTCATTATTTGTTTTGGTTGTCATAAAATTTGGGTTTGCCTTTTTTGCGAAGCGGCCTGGTTTTTACAACATTATCGTTTTTTTTTGGGATTTGTATAATTGAGAGAAAATGCTTGAGAAGTGCAAAGATATTATTAAATTAAATTTTAGATTTTCATTAGCAAATAGGGGCCACTTTACTGCCTATTTTCATCTAATTAAAGCTATACGTTACATGAGATATCACTGCCTCTGTTCATCTTAAAACATTAGAATAAAGGCAAAACTCTTTAGGAATATCTTAACTTCAATAAAGGTTCGTATAAGTATGCACTTAAAACTAAGTATATGATTCGAAATACTCTTTCAAAGGTCGGAGTAATCATTTAAGTAAAATAGATTTTCAGAAAATTGTTTATAAAAAAGCATATAATTACTTTAATGCTACCAAAATAAGAAGGGGATCAAATGTCCCCTCAAACGGGATCAAATGCGACCGTTTAATATTGAAAGGTGTATCGATTTTCCAATTTTTGGTTTCTTGTTGCAGAGTAAATTTTATTGATGAATTTTGACGTAAGCTAATAGTCAGATAAAAGCTTATGTTTCGTTAAGAAATATAAGCTATGTTTTCGTTAAGAAACATAACGTTATCACGGAGGACTCGTTAAGAGAGATGTAAGCAAACAGAGTAGCACCCTTCTTCATTCAGCAAATCAATGTGTTAAGATCTTACATCCTGTGACAAGAAACGATTTTAAAGAGAATCTAAGGACTCTGATTTTACTTTTTGGCCTGTCTAAGGACTTTGATGAGATTTTTATGAGTCAGTTACCTTTATGGAAAGTAAAAAATTATTGAGGGACTGAGATAAGGGAGTCTTTTATGTTCTACAAGCTACTTAAGGTTTTTTCTTAGCATTAGTTCTAGGAAAAACAGCATGAATATCCAAGTTCTTTTTACACTAGATTCAACAAGATAGCTATATGATTACGCTGTAATATGAAGTATTTTTGGTACTTGTATGATAAGCCCCCTACCACTCAAGTTGTTAATTAATTGACGCATTACAGAAGTGTTTTTTTCGTTAGTTTCTTTCAGCTTAGGGCGAGACAAAACAAAGAGAAGTAAAGTGACAGAGTAGATGGAAAATATATAATTTAGGCTATATATTTGCACATTAGGGGGGGGGGTGTAAAGTATTTGGAGAGTGTGAAGTTAGCAATAATTTTTACTACATAATATGCAGAATAATTGTACCTAACACATTAGGCATGCAGATCCGCTGTTATTTACCTCCAACCCCTCCCCCCTTTAATGTGTAAACAAATAGCCCAAATTGGTTTCTAAAGTATTACATTTTATCTTACTTTGGTATATTTTATTAGGATTGAGCGTCAGAGAAACATATTACAATAATATTAGGTAAGGGGTGTATCATACAAGTGCCGTATTTTAATTCAAATATTATACTAACATTAAACTTGAACTAAAAAATTGGAAGGGATTGGAAAATAATCACAAAGCATGTAGAAATAAACAGAAAGTAAAAACCTCCTCCTCTTATTTTTGTTAGAATTTTTTTTCTCAACATTAAATTTTTTTCTAAAAAGGATGCAAAGTAAATCCCCCTTTTCCCCCTTGAATCATTATTTTGCATATAAAGTTCTTTTAAATTTAAAGTTTTAAGGCCTAAAATTTAGAAGTGTAGAAGTCCTCCGTACATTATATGTAACCATGACAATCTTAATAACAATGAACAGAAACTATATTTAAATATACAAGATTGTTTTTGTTATATATAGTATGCTAGTAACAAATACAAGCGGGTCCATATTCCCTACTCCTTCTTTCTTATTGGCTTAATATCACGAAGAAGGTTTAACGGCGATTCCCCAAATGTTTCCATTTACATAACCAAAATCATAGATGGCGTTATTGTTAACTACAGTCATAGATGGTGACATTTTTCTTTTCCAACAGCACATTTTTTAGCTTCTAAGCAGTTTTTTCCGTTGATTTTATGAAATTTATTTCTGATGTATGAATCGAACGTGAGATCTATTATTTCCTATGGCAAAAGAACGAAATGTTACTTGACAGAGCTAACAAGTCATTTATGCTATTAAGTTCTTAGAAATATATTCTTGACAATCAATGCATTGTTTCTGGGACACAGGCCAGCTGATGTTAAGTGATACAACACCGTAACAAGTTAATTGCGCAATCAATTCCTCAATTGATTTTATGTAAGTGTTTTCAGTGATCTGTTTCCGGGCACCTGTTTTTGGCATCAATTAAAAAAACTCTTTCCACAAAATAAGTTTGTCAAAAAAGTAAAGAACTCCATTAAACCACAAATGAAGAAATATAGAATCAAATAATTTACCAAGCCTACAACTCCCACAAATCACCATCAATAAATAAATGAAACTAAAAACGATTAAAAACCAAAATAAATAACAGAGTCAAACTCAAAACGAGCACAAATTAATTTGAGTAGGGTTCAAAACCCCTGTTCTTTCTAAAAGCAAGAATATAATTTGTACTTTACTAAAAAAAAGTCAAATGAATATTCAATGTCAGTTTAATATACATATGCTGAAATTTATTTCTTAATATCTTAATTAGTTTTTGATTTCTTAAAGTTATAAAAGTGAAAACATTTAAAAGAATTTTTTTAGTAAAGTACAAATTATATTCTGTCTTTTAGAAAGCATAGGGGGTTTTGAACCCTACTCATATTAATTTCTGCTCGTTTTGATTTTGACTCTTTTTTTATTTTAATTTCTCTGGAAAAAGATAATATCACGTAAGTTTTTGATAATATTTGACAAGATTTTGATAATCTTGATAATAAAGCATTCTTTTTAAGCAAGTCGATATTTTGATAATATGTGATATGTTTCATAACATCAGACAACATTTTGAAAGTATCATACAAAAAATTGGTAATACTCTGCAAGATTTTGATAATCTTGATAATGACAGACACCATTTAATCAGACTACGTTAAATTTGGTATTAGCAGACATGATTTAGATATCATCATGAAATATGATTTCATCATGAGATATCATCATGAAATATTACCAAATCATATTGAAATATGATTTGGTAATATAATACGAGACTTTGATAATATCGTTTAAGGCTTTGATAATATTTGACAAGATTTTGATAATCTTGATAATAGCAGACATGATTTTTGATAGCACTAGGTTAAACTTTTTTAGTAGGTAACATGATTTTGATAGGATCATATTAAATTTTGCTAATAGCATATATTTTGATTATAGCTGAAAATATTTTGTTAGTAACTGGCGAAATTAAATGATAATACCATGCAAGATTTTGTTAATAACCTGCATGATTTCGATAATACCATGTATGGCTTTGATATTGTCATAAAGATTCTCATTAAACCAGTCGAGATTTTGATGATGTATGGTGGGATTTTCATAATATCAGACAAGATTTTGATACTATCATACAAGAGTTGGGTAATACTTGGCAAGATTTTGATAATGTAGTGCAAGATGTTTGATAAATTCAGACAATACTTTCATAATACTAAACACAAGATTTGGGTAATACTTCACTATATTTTGATAGTACCAGGCACGATTTTGCTAAAACCATTCTAATTTTTGATAATAACTTGCAAAGATTTAGGTTTTGCTAGAAAGGATTCTCCTAATATCTCACATGACTTTGATAACGCAAGACGAGATTTTGTAATATTTAAAAGGTTTTGGTAATATCATGCAAGACTTTGGTGATATCTTGTAAGGTTTTGATAATATTTGACAAGATTTTGATAATCTTGATAAGGACAGATAAGATTTTGATAGGAACATAGTAGATTTTGTAATAGAAGACACGTTTTGATTATAGCTGAAAATACTTTGTTAATAACTTATTAGACTAAGTGATAATGCCAAGCAAGATTTTGTTAATACCTTGCATAATTTTGATAATATCTTGTACAGTTTGATATTCTCATAGAGGATTCTCATTAAACCTTTTGAGATATTGATAATGTAATGTGAGATGTTTCATAATATCAGACTAGATTTTGATAGTATCATACAGGAGTTGGGCAATACTTGGAAATATTTTGATAATCTTGATTATTTCAGACACGACTTGATCACACTATGCTAAAGTTGCTAAAGGCAGACATGATTTAGATATAATCATTTCAGATTTGACGATATCAGACACGTTTTGATATTAACAGAAAAAATATTATTGTTAATATTATATAGAAAATTCATAATACCATGCAAAATTTTTTAATAACTTGCAAGATTTTGATAATACTATGTAAAGTTTTGATAATATCATAAAGGATTCTCATTATACCATGTGGGATTTTGATAATTTCGCACAAGCTATTTGATAATTTTGGGTATAATTTTGACAATATCACACACGATTTTGGTGTTGCTTGATAATATTTTGATAATACCAGACACGATTTTACTAGCATAATTCTAGATTTTGACAATAACTTGATAGATTTAGGTAATAGTGGAAAGGATTTTCATAAAGGAATCTGATAAGATTTTGAAAAATACAAGACAAGATTTTTTAACATTTAAATATGATTTGGTAATAAAATGCAAGACTTTGATAAGATCATGTAAGGTTTTGACAAGATTTTGATAATCTTGATAATACAAACATTATTTTTCTTATAGAAAAATCACGATTGACGTATTTATAACATTTTTATTTTGTATTTTTCAAACTATCTTATATGATTTTTTTGCTATAAGTATATTTAATGTGATTTTAAGATATGAAAAAAAGTTGAAAAAGTTCCAGTTTCAAAATTCATATAAAACTAAATAAAAAAATCACTACAAAAATTATTTTTATAATTGAAAAATCACGACTGACATATCATCCTCATTTTGTATTTTTTAAAGTATCACAAGTGATTTTTCTTAGGTAAATTTACAGGGATTTTAAGACAGAGGAAAAGTTGAAAAAATTTTAGTTAAAAAAGTATAATTAAAAAAACAATTGGAAGTTATAAGTAAATCGGGGGAGGGGGTTATCGGGGCCTTGTAGGGGGATATGGGATCCTGAATGGGAATATTGGGAATGAAACTCCTGCGCAAGCCTGGTATTGGAAAACCGATGTGCTCAGGACCACCAAATTACAAAAATGATACCTGCAATGTTGTATTCATTACAGGTTTTGGAGATCGAAACAAGTTTCATGAACCATCAAAAAAATATGCCTGTCAAGCAAGCATCTCAAATGACCGTGGTAGGCATATTCTCAGGATGAGGCCATAAAAAGGTGCACGGAAACAGATCACTGATAATGCTTACCAAAACTACAATTAGAAATCGATTGCACAATTAACTTGTTACGATATTATCACGCTTAACATCAGTTGGCCAGTGTCCCGGAAACAATACATTGATTTTCTAGAATGTGTTTCTAAGAACATAATATCATCAATGACTTGTTAGCTCAGTCAAGTAACGTGCCGTTCTTTTTGAGAATCAATGCATTGTTTCTGGGACGCTGGCCAACTGATGTTAAGTGATAAAATACCGTAACAAGTTAATTGCACAATCAATTCCTCAATTGATTTTATGTAAGTGTTATCAGTGATCTGTTTCCGGGCACCTGTTTTTGGCATCAATTAATAAAAAAAATTTCCACAAAATTAAAGTTTGTCAAAAAAAGTACAGAACTCCATTAAACCACAAATGATGAAAAATAGAATCAAATAATTTACCAAGCCTACAACTCCCACAAATCACTATCAATAAATAAATGAAACTAAAAACGATTAAAAACAAAATAAATAACAGAGTCAAACTCAAAACGAGCAGAAATTAATTTGAGTAGGGTCCAAAACCCCTGTGCTTTAAAAGCAAGAATATAATTTGTACTTTACTAAAAAAAAGTCAAATGAATATTCAATGTCAGTTTAATATACATATGCTGATATTTATTCCTTAATATCTTAATTAGTTTTTGATTTCTTAAAGTTATAAAAGTGAAAACATTTAAAAGAATTTTTTCAGTAAAGTACAAATTATATTCTGTCTTTTAGAAAGCATAGGGGTTTTGAACCCTACTCATATTAATTTCTGCTCGTTTTGAGTTTGACTCTGTTATTTATTTTAATTTCTCTGGAAAAAGATAATATCACGTAGGTTTTTGATAATATTTGACAAGATTTTGATAATCTTGATAATAGAGCATTCTTATTAAGCCAGTCGATATTTTGATGATATGTGATATGTTTCATAACATCAGACAACATTTTGAAAGTATCATACAAAAAACTGGTAATACTTGGCAAGATTTTGATAATCTTGATAATGACAGACACCATTTAATCAGACTACGTTAAAATTGGTATTAGCAGACATGATTTAGATATCATCATGTTATATTTGATGATATCAGACACGTTTTGATATTACCAGAAAATATTATCATGTAGAATATTCATAATACCATGCAGGATTTTGTTAATAACTTGCAAGATTTTGATTATACTATGTAAAGTTTTGTTATTATTATAGAGGATTCTCAATATACCATTTAGAATTTTGATAATATAGCACAAGATATTTGATAGTTTTGGGTATGATTTTGTTAATATCACACAAGTTTTCGGTAATGCTCGATAGTATTTCGATTACCAGACAGAATTTTGCTAGCATCATTCTAAATTTTTATAATAACTTGCAAGATTTAAGTAACAGCGGAAAGGATTTTCAAAATATTTCACAAGACTTTGAAAATGAAGGACAAGATTTTACAATATTGAAATATGATTTGGTAATATAATACGAGACTTTGATAATATCGTTTAAGACTTTGATAATATTTGACAAGATTTTGATAATCTTGATAATAGCAGACATGATTTTTGATAGCACTAGGTTAAAATTTTTTAGTAGGTAACATGATTTTGATAGGATCATATTAAATTTTGCTAATAGCATATATTTTGATTATAGCTGAAAATATTTTGTTAATAACTAGCGAAATTAAATGATAATACCATGCAAAATTTTGTTAATAACCAGCATGATTTCGATAATACCATGTATGGCTTTGATATTGTCATAAAGATTCTCATTAAACCAGTCGATATTTTGATGATGTACCGTGGGATGTTTCATAATATAAGACAAGATTTTGATACTATCATACAAGAGTTGGGTAATACTCGGCAAGATTTTGATAATGTAGTGCAAGATGTTTGATAAATTCAGACAATACTTTCATAATGCTAAACACAAGATTTGGGTAATACTTCACTATATTTTGATAGCACCAGACACGATTTTGCTAAAACCATTCTAATTTTTGATAATAACTGGTACTGATTTAGGTTTTGCTAGAAAGGATTTTCATAATATCTCACATGACTTTGATAATGCAAGACGAGATTTTGTAATATTTAACAGGATTTGGTAATATCAAGCAATACTTTGGTGATATCTTGTACGGTTATGATGATATTTGACAAGATTTTGATAATCTTGATAATGGCAGACACGATTTTGATAGAACCATAGTAGATTTTTGTAATTGAAGACAAGTCTTGATTATAGCTGAAAATATTTTGTTAATAACCTGCGAGAATAAGTGATGATTCCATGCAAGATTTTGTTAATAACTTGCATGATTTTGATAATATCTTGTACGGTTTCGATATTCTCATAAAGTATTCTCATTAAACCCGTCGAGATTTTGATAATGTAGTGCAAGATGTTTGATAAATTCAGACAATACTTTCATAATACTTAACACAAGATTTGGGTAATACTTCACTATATTTTGATAGCACCAGACACGATTTTGCTAAAACCATTCTAATTTTTGATAATAACTGGTACTGATTTAGGTTTTGCTAGAAAGGATTTTCATAATATCTCACATGACTTTGATAATGCAAGACGAGATTTTGTAATATTTAACAGGATTTGGTAATATCAAGCAATACTTTGGTGATATCTTGTAAGGTTATGATAATATTTGACAAGATTTTGATAATCTTGATAATGGCAGACACAATTTTGATTGAACCATAGTAGATTTTTGTAATTGAAGACAAGTTTTGATTATAGCTGAAAATATTTTGTTAATAACCTGCGAGAATAAGTGATAATTCCATGCAAGATTTTGTTAATAACTTGCATGATTTTGATAATATCTTGTACGGTTTTGATATTCTCATAAAGTATTCTCATTAAACCCGTCGAGATTTTGATAATGTAGTGTGAGATGTTTCATAAAATCAGACAAGATTTTGATAGTATCATACAGGAGTTTGGCAATACATGGAAATATTTTTATAATCTTGATAATTACATACACGATTTGATCACACTATGTTAAATTTGGTAAAGGCAGACATGATTTAGATATCATCATTTCAGATTTGAATATATCAGACACGTTTTGATATTACCATAAAAAATATTTTTGTTAATATCATGTAGAATATTCATAATATCATGCACAAATTTGTTAATATTTTGCAAGATTTTGATGATACTATGTAAAGTTTTGATAATATCATAGAGGATTCTCATTATACCATGTGGGATTTTGATGAAGTCTCACAAGATATTTGATAATTTTGCGTATGATCTTGATAATATCACAAACGATTTTGGTATTGATTGATAATATTTTGATAGTACCAGACACGATTTTACTAGCATCATTCTAGATTTTGATAATAACTTGATATATTTTGGTAATAATGGAAAGGATTTTCATAAAGGAATCTCACAAGACTTTGAAAAATACAAGACAAGATTTTTTAATATTTAAAAATGATTTGGTAATAAAATGCAAGACTTTGATAAGATCATGTAAGGTTTTGATAATATTTGACAAGATTTTGATAATCTTGATAATACAAACATTATTTTTCTTATAGAAAAATCACGATTGACGTATTTATAACATCTTAATTTTGTATTTTCAAACTATCTTATATGATATTTTTCCTATAAGCATATTTGTAGTGATTTTAAGACATGAAAAAAAAGTTGAAAAAATTCCGGTTTCAAAATTCAATAAAAAAACTAAATAAAAAAAATCACTACAAACATTATTTTTCTAATTGAAAAAATCATGACTGACATATCATCCTCATTTTGTATTTCTTAAAATATCACAAGTGATTTTTCTTAGGTAAATTTCTGGTGATTTTTAGACAGAAGAATAGGTGAAAAAGTTTTAGTTAAAAAAAATAATTAAAAAAGTAATCGAAGTTATAACAAAAATTCGGAGGGAGGAGTTATTGGGGCCCTGTAGGGGGACATGGGATCCTGGATGGGAATATTGGGACTGGAACTCATGCGGAAGCCTGGTATTGGAAAACCGATGAGCTCAGGACCACCAAATTACAAAAATGTTATCTGCCCTGTTGCATTCATTACAGTTTTTGGAGATCGAAACAAGTTTCATGAACCATCAAAAAATATGTCTGTCAAGCAAGCATCTCAAATGACCATGGTATGCATATTCTTGGGATGAGGCCAAGAATATGGAATTAGTGAGATGATTATGGGTATGAATCGTCAAGGACCGCAAGCACCAAGGGCCTCAACCTCCAAGGGTCACCTCTCCTTAACCTCCTAGGGCCCCCCACCCTTCCAACTTTTTTTTGAAACCCCCAAATTTTCATGATAGAGGCGCCATTAAGAGTTAAAAATGTGTAAGAAAAAAGTTAACAGAACGTCATTTCTGACCTAATCTTTCGGGATTTAGACAAGCAGATGCTTGGAACATCTAATTCTATTACTTTTTACCTCACATTATCAAATATGTCCTTTAGAATGTTATCCATTTTTTTAAAAAGTCTCTCCGTGACCTAAAAAGTTTTTTCATTATGACTTTTCTATTCACTAACCTAAGGTACTTCAGCTATTCATGCAAACATCCGGCAATAAAATCCCTATTAAAAGAAGTTTTTGTCACAATAAAAATTAAGACACAAAGAAAACATTTATTTTCAAAGCATATTTTCAAAAATTAAGACACAACGAAAATATATATTTTCAGAGCACATTTTCTAATCGACTAATTTAAACGGATAGAAAATGCGATACAGTTCGATTTTCAATTAATAGATTTCAATTAATTGACTTCTATTTTGAATATTCTCTTTTATTTGTTTGGAACTGTTTACTAATAATAAAAATAAGGGTACTGTTTTCCTCTACTAGGTATAGTTTCGGACAGTTGTTAAGGAAGTTGGTATAGGTGAATCCTATATTTTTGAGATATCTTTAGCGAGGAAATACATATTTTAGAGAATACAGCTCAGAGGTCTTAGGCAGCATGTTGGGCATATGGTTGCTTTTTTTCTCAACTATGTATAGTTTCGGAGAGTTGTTAAGAAAGTTCGGTATAGGTGATATTTTTTATTCAAATGTTAAATCAACGTTAACGACCATCTTTAGAAATATGACATCATCTTCACCCCCTTCATCATCAATATTAAACATCTCAATATGAGACACCGATGATGAACGCATTAAATCAGCTTTAGCATCATCATCAACCTCGTGAATTCTGATGTCCCTCAGAGTCGGAAGATCATCAAATAAATCCTCTCGTATTCTTATATTCCTCTGAGAGGGTAGACTGTCAACCAAACGCTCATAGTCATCATCAACGCAGAGCCGACCCGAAGGCCCCCTCCTCACCAAATCCCCATAAATGTATGAAATTCCATCCTCTATATAGTGAATTTCTACTATGTCATCTTTAGCAGTAACATCTTCACTAGCGCTAAAAAGAAGGAATTCTTCCTCGGACTCATTCAAACTCCACGCATCGCATGCATTCTCCCCTCGTGAACATAATCAGGGATGTCCTATAAAAGAAATAAACAAATGAGAAACAGCATTACTTAATATTTTTCTATAAATTCATAATTTTTGTGTCTAAAATTCATCTATTATTAAAATGATTTGAATATTGGTCTCGTATGTAATAGTCAATTTGGTGGATATGGATTACCCTTAACTAATAATTTTTTTCCAACCGAACTGTTGGAACATAAGAAAAGTATAGAAAACCAATTTTCTATTTCTGTATCGAGCAATTTCTCAGTCACCATCTTTAATCATTCTTAAACACTACTGAAGAAAAAAAACCGACTGTTTATCGCCATTAAATTATTAAGAAGGCTATTTTTTCATTGAAATGCAACTTTTCAATGTAATTATCATGTCTAAAATGCATCTATTATTAAAATGATTTGAATATTGTTGGTGTAAAAAAGGTTTATAGGACCTTAATTTATGGGTCCAGCTATCTCGGAATGGCTATAAACTGTCAAAAATCTCTATATTGCAATAGCTTCTTAAATTGAAATATCTGAACCTTGTTTGACAATTTACTTCATTTTAAGGTTTTCTTTAGTTTCAAAATGTTTTTATTTCATATTGATGAAGAATTTAAACACAGCTTCAACTAGTTATTTTTTTGTTCGGTATAGTTGAAAGGTCCATACCTCAGTCAAACTAAGAGATTTCATTTTAACATTGTTTGAGAATTTACTTCTTAAAACAAAGTCTCACATCGGTTAAACTATTCATCGCTGTTCTCTAGTTAATATATCTCTAGTTCGAAGTAGACAGTTCTATGAATTAACATACACAGATATATATTATGAATGAGAGTAACAGTAAACTACATTCAATATTTAGATTAACCTATGTTATTAGAGAAATAGAAAACAAGCAAATGTTTTCTCTTACTTACATGCAAACAGAACCATCACCCTGAATCCGTTATATTAATCAGATAAAATATTATGATTTAATTCCCAGCGCTGGGAATCATTTTAAACCGGGATGTGCATATTTCTGAAAACTAAAACCACATTTTATTAAAAAAATGCAAAAATGTACCCAATGTTTGGCCCTTGGAAAAATGTTAATAAGCGGGAATCCATATCCACCAGATTGACTATTAAATACGAGAGCAATATTCAAATCATTTTAATAATAAATGAACTTTAGACATGAAAATCATACTGAATAGGTGCATTTCAATGAAAAAATAGCCTTCTTAATCATTTAATGTTGATAAACAGCGCTTTTTTTCTTCAGTATTGTTTAAGAATGATTAAAGATGGTGACTGAGAAATTGCTCGATACAGAAATATAAAATTGGTTTCCTATACTTTTCTTATGTTCAAACAGTTCGGTGGGAAAAAAAATATTAGTAAAGGGTAATCCATATCCACCAAATTTACTATTACATACGGGGGCAATAGTCAAATCATTTTAATAATAGATGAATCTTAGACACGAAAATTATGAATATATATACCCTCTCCGAGGAATATAAGAATACGAGAGGATTTATTTGATGATCTTCCGACTCTGAGGAACATTAGAATTCACGAGGCTGATGATGATGCTAAAGCTGATTTAATGCGTTCATCATCGATGTCTCATATTGAGATGTTTAATATTGATGATGAGGGGTGAAGATGATGTCATATTTTTAAAGATGGTTGTTAACGTTGATTTAAAATTTGAATAAGAAATATCACCTATACCAAACTTCCTTAACAACACTCCGAAACTGTACCTAGTTGAGAAAAAAAGTAACCATATGTCCAACATACTGCCTCACACCTCTGAGCTGTATTCTCTAAAATATATATTTCTTCGCTAAAGATATCTAAAAAATATAGGATTCACCTATACCAACTTCCTTAACGACTGTCCAAAACTATACCTAGTAGAGGAAAATAGTACCCTCATTTTATTATTAGTAAACAGTTTCAAACAAATAAAAGAGAATATTCAAAAAATAAGTCATATAACAGAAATCTCCTGAATCATAGATCTTGGAATCTCATTATGATATTTTTTATTATCATTAAACAATTTCAGTCAAATAAATGAGAATATTCAAAGAAATTGCTCTGATTTTTACATCACAGATGAACCAAACTTTATTATAGTCATTATGGAAGAGAGAACTATTCAACGTTTCACGAACGTCTTCAAACTCTATCGCATTTTCTATCCGTTTAAAGTAGTCGATTAGAAAATGTGCTCTGAAAATAGATATTTTCGCTGTGTCTTAATTTTTAAAAATGTGCTTTGAAAATAGATGTTTTTGTTGTGTCTTAATTTTTATAGTGACGAAAACTTTTTTAATAGTGATTTTATTGCTGGATGTTTGCATGAATAGCAGAAGTACCTAAAGATAGTAAATAGAAAAGTCATAATGAGGAAACATTGTATGTCACTGGGAGACTTAAAAAAAAAACGGATAACATTCTAAATGACATATTTGAAAATGTGAGGTAAAAAGTAACAGAAATAGATGTTCAAAGCATCTGCTTGTCTAAGTCCCGAAAGATTAGGTCAGAAATGACGTTCTGTTAATTTTTTTCTTACACATTTTTAAGTCTTAATGGCGCCTCTATAATGAAAATTGGGGGGTGTAAAAAAAAGTTGGAATGGCGGGGGGCCCTAGGAGGTTGGGGAGAGGTGACTCTTGGAGGTTGAAGTCCTTTGTGCTTGCGGTCCTTGATGGTTCATACTCAAAATCATCTCACTAATCCCATATTGTGTACTTGTCTATTATAGCGACCACTGTCGAGCAGTAATACCAGGTCATCTTGATGAGTCTATTACTTTCAGATTTTTTAGCGTTAAGTCACAAATTTCTATCTCTTTTATTGCATATTTTATATTGACAACACTGCTTGATAATACTTGTGTATTATACAGAACACACTCGAGTAGTAAAGCTAGGTCATCTTGATGAGTCTATTACTTTCAGCTTTTTTAGTATACTAGAATATTAAAGCATATTTTATTGACAGAGCTGCTTAAATGGTACTTGTTTATTATAAGGAACACAGTCGAGAACCACCCAAATAAAAAATAATATGTATCTCTTAATAGAGTTGGCATTCCCTGAGATGTCATACCTTTTTCGTTTCTACTTTCAAATCCCCTAGAACAATATAAGCAATGTCTCAAGGTGGAATTGTAACATCACGGATAACACAACTTTAATTTCAATAACATTCCGTTACGTAAATTCAGGGTAAATTCAATTGAGGTCAGTGATCATGTCCTGGTTGTATTCACTGAGCATGTTGCGCCACTCAATTTAGTATTTTTGACTCCCTGATTGGTCTAGAAAGAGGCACGTGATCTTGTTCACCCAGTGTTCCAATTCATTGGCTGTCATCTTGTACTGACAGTATTTTAGCTCATTTGGGGTCAATGATTTTGTACATGTAACGGTATTACCTCTCCCCCTAATACCGTGATCTTTCTCATGGCAAAAAATATGAAATTCCACATTTTTGCAGATTGGAGCTAGAAACCTTTACAGTGGGGTTCCCAGATATGCTGAATCTGATGTTACGGTTTTAACTAAGATTCCTTGAATTTTTTGGGATTTTTCTCTTCTCTCGATTATCACGCAAACTTTCTCCGGGTCTTAGCTTTTGATGGGTACATTAAACTTAATGAATATTATATACTAATGTAATCAGCATAAAAAAGCCGATTCTTATAATTTATTAAAAAAAAAGTTTTTTTAACTGATAGTAAGGAGTGACATTGAAACTTAAAACGAAAAGAAATTATTCCTTGTATGAAAGGGACTGTCCCCTCCTCAACGCCTCGTTCTTTACACTAAAGCTTTTTATTGTTTTAAAAAATAGAGTTGTGAGACAGACTCAAACTTTAGCGTAAAGAGCGAGACATTAAGGAGGGGAGAGCCCCTTTCATATATGGAATAATTTCTGTTCGTTTTAATTTTTAATTTCTAGTCGCTCCTTACTTTTAGTATAAAAAATACTTGTTTTTTTTATTAAATTTCTGAACGTTTCTGAATTAATGCAGCTTTGATTTTGTCTCACCGTACATGAATAATTAAAACGAAATTTGCATATTAATTTTACTTTTTCTTATGATTTTTCGTACGATACGACAGATACGATACGATCGAATTTTTGTTCGAATCACAAACCTCTGGATCACAAAGGCCGTTTAATTAAAAAATACTTTCTCGACAAAATAAGTTTGAAAGAAAAGAACTCCATTAAACCAAAATGAACAAAAATAGAATCTAATAATCTACCAAGAATACAACTACCACAAATCAGTATCAATAAATAAATGAAACCCAAAACAAACAGAAATTAAAATAAACAAGAGTCAAACACAAAACGAGCAGAAATTAATATGAGTACGGTTCTAAACTCCAAGCTTTCTAAAAGCCAGAATATGATTTGTGCTTTAATAAAAAAATTCAAATGAATTTACTGAGAAGAGTCTGCATTGTCAGTTTAATATACATATGCTGATATTTATTCCCTAAAATCATAATTGATTTCTTAAAGTTAGAAAAGTGAAAACATTTAAAAGAATTTTGTTCTCCCTCCGAATACTTCTGACTATTTAAAAGAACAATAGCCCTTACAATTTCCAATCGAATGAGCCTTTTTTAAAATTTTTAAGACAACGCTTTCTATAAAAACATTATATGCCCCCAACGTCATAACACACACACATGCACATACACACACACACACACACACACATATATATATATATATATATATATATATATATATATATATATATATATATATATATATATATATATATATATATATATATATATATATATATATATATATATATATATATATATATATATATATATATATATATATTATATATATATATATATATATATATATATATATATATATATATATATATATATATATATTATATATATATATATATATATATATATATATATATATATATATATATATATATATATATATATATATATATATATATATATATATATATATCCTCCTAGAATATCAATCTCTAGCTACAACTACGTTTACAGTTTTACTATTGATATTACAAACTTTTTTTAATCTATAATTGTGTGAGTAATTGTTTGAAGGGTTTTTGTTCTTTCAGGAAATATTGCATTAGCTCTTTAAAGCTTCTAAGAAATATTTGATTACCCTTTGTTTGTAATTATCCTCGCAAAGGTTGAAATTACCCTTGAATGAATTTAAAAAGACAAAATTAGAATGTTACCAACCATGCTAAGAGAGTTCTCAGTGTGTATTGACTGTTTTCATCGACAAATCTAGACTCCACTTCTTTCAAACTCAGTTTTTTATATGTTTTAAATATTTGGAATAGCCTCTTGGAATACTCATCCTGGAAAAGCAAATTCTCTGGCATCCATTCTGTTTCTTTGGGTATTTGGCTTCGCTTTGTGTTTGGAAACACAATAAAGTAGTGAAACAAACCGGTATCATAGTTGCAGTTGTGTTTGGTCAAAAAACCTTTAATATCCTTAATAACACGCTTTTCTTGCTTCTTATAAGCTGATAGTTTATTTTGCAACGTTTTATAATCTTCTTTTGTTGGATTGTCTTTTAGTTTAAAAGCCTTCACATCTAAAATGATTACTGATGATTTTGATATGAGTAAAAAATCACCCATCTCTTTTTTTTATTTTAGGACTGTAAAACACATACGTGTGGAGCTTCGATTTTTTAAGCTCCTCATAAACTCTATATTCAGCCTTAAAACCATGCTCTTCCTGGTCTCCAATTTTAGTAATAACATCTGGGATGACATACAACTCTTCAATGTCAAGGACAGAATTCTGATTCGTGATTAGTTCAAACAACTTCTTTTCCGTAGCCTGTAAAAACAGTCTGGCTTTATCTTCTCCTGGGAGTTTAATTTTCTGACAGCATGAACATTCCTTTAAAGGTCTGCTGGAATTGATTTTCAGTGTATAGCCTGGGCAAAACATGACCAGAAATCTTTTGCAGCAAAAACCCTCTCACAATGGAAAATTGTCACAGTAAAATAGATCTTAGAGAAATAAAAGATCAGATTTTCTATACATGATGAAATATTTTCACTGCGAAATACATGCAAAGCACAAGAATTTTTTTTCACCACAAAAATCTATTCAAACTGGAATCCCTCCGTTGCAAAATTTGTTTCATAAAAGTGAAAGATTAAATTTCTTTCTTAGTGTTTTTTCAATAAGTACTTGGTTTATCACTAATTTCATTAACTTGCCTTTCTTCAAATAGTCTTGCTCAAAGAAAATCTGATAAGAAACTGGTTCTAGCTCGAGGAACACATTTTCAGGGTGGCCCCTGAAGGCAAAAGAAAATTGCTATTTTTTCTTATAAGAAATTGCCAAAATACAAATAAGTAGTAAAAAACTTTAGCATACCTAATACGTCTACATGTGTCAATTAAAGCAAATAAGAGACAGACATTTACGTCTTGTAAATTGTGACAAAGTGCGCTTTATAGAACACTATCGTAAGTGCCGTCATTATCTAATCCTCCCGTACTATGGCTCACTGGAACAAAATGAGTATTTTCACTTGAAAATGCCCGTTGTCATGCCTATCCTAAACAGTAGGAGAAAAATAAGTTTTAAGCGGGAAAAAATTGATAAAGAAACGGTTTCTTCACCCTCTAAACAAGAAAAAGACGCTTAACAACATATAAAAATATATAAAAATATAAACATCTAGTTTGATGCGAAATTGTTTTTATTTTTACATTTTTTTTTATTTGTTTGCTAACAAACTGAGAAAAATTAAAAAAAGTAAACTATGTGTTCACACATCTTTTATGGTCAACTATTGACTCTGAATTCATTTCTGGTGTTTATTTTGTCGCCTAACCGTAAAAAAACAATTTAGTAGTTTTCTGTCATTTCCTTTTATTTATTAGTTTTCTTTCATTCTCCTCACTTCATTGGGGGGGGGGGCGATCTTCGTAAATTTTACAGAAAAGCTGCCTGGTTTATGACGAATTTTCTACAGAAATCAAGAATTTTGCTAAATTTTGGCCGAGTTTACAAAATTTTTGCCAAAGTTTTCGCCTTCGGTGAAAATTTTACTAATGTCCAAAATGTTGGGAGGCAGACGAACCATTCTTACTCGACGTAAATCGGTAGCATATTTGATTGTTGGACCACCTTCATAGCCATTAAAAACAAGAATAGTACTCAGTGTTTCCACTTCTCCCGGTTTTTCGGGAGATCTACCGAATTTCTAATCAATCTCCCGACAAAAAAGAAGATACCGAATCTCCCAAAAATCTCCAGAAAACTTAATCCCCGAAACATTTTACTTTGTTGTCATTCTTTTTTTTATTTTTTTTACCTGGCCGTTGCCTGTGGTCTTTTAAGGATTTTTCCTAACGTCCCAGGCAATTGAGGCGCTGCGATTTGAATTTATTGGCATAGGTATGAACAATGCCCATTATCCATTCCACAGTGGTTGCATTGATTTTCTGTTTTTGACCATTTAAACACCTTCAAGGTTTGTAATTAACAAATTATTTTCAATTCATAAACTAACCACAGGTGTTGGCTTGCACCAAGAAGATGGGAACTAGCACTATGTGGGTCCAGCTGATTCATTAGGTTCAAAAGTATCCAGAGTTACGACAAATTTAAAGAAATATGACAAAAATTAGACTTTGTCTGCAGCTGCTCTGTAGAACTGAAGCGGTTTGCTTCAAATGATTGAATACAAGAAACAGAGACGAAAATTACAGCATTTTGAAAACAATTTACGATTTTTGCTGGTTGACAAGTTAGTCCCATTCCTGAAAAATATGCCGCATACTCGTAAGAATGTTACTGATAAAAAAAGACTGGGTAAGCAGAAAGTGACGAATATAGTCCGCCAGGGCCTTTCAGTGTATTATAAAATATAAAATTGCGAAAAAAGGATGAAAACGAGTACAAAAAGTCGAAACGTGCCATTGACAAAGAATGACGGGAACATTCTGATAGTGCCAACGATGATAAAACAGTGACTCTGACAGCCGTGGATTGCTGGAAATCGGCTTTGAGTGCGAGGGAGCATCGTGGAAACCAAACTTAGCAAAATTTGTACAATACTTGTTTTCCTTGCCATTTTCAAACTTAGCTTCAGCAAGACTGTTCAGCTTACTCAAGAAGTAAAGACAGACAGAAGGAATCATTTGGTAACAGTAACTTTGGCACCACAATTCAGACGAAACTTGAAATGAAACGAGACTGAGTTACAGCAGACACACTTACGGTTGACCAGCCCCTCAGAAAGAGGCTAAAAAGAGCAGTAGCGTATGCCAGCACAGCTAAGTTACGGCATGATCAAAGGAGGCTGCTCACATAAAAAGCCATGCGATAGACACAGATTATGAATGTAATGTGGTATATGTATCTGAAAGTTTTGCTATTTCTTATACTTTTTTTCAGATATATCAATACTAATGAACTACGACTTTGCGTTTTCTCTTTATCATTTGTGAATACCTCTGGGGATGGTGGTAAAAAAAAAATATCCACTTAACTCAGACTCAATGGTCAAAGGCCTAGTGTCCGTAATTCGTCCAGATTTTCTGTCCCAATCCTGAACTTAGTGGGCTGCTGTGTGGAATGTGAAAGGGCCACAAAAAGTAAGGGTCGATAAAGAAAAATGTCTTAATTAAACAGCTTTAGAGTCTGAATGAAATATAACTGCACTTAGTTTCAAAATTAAATACATTTCAAGCTTCTAGCTGCTTCCTTTTGTCATGTTTGACAACGTTGATTGACGAATTTTCTTTCCGGAATTGCAGCTCGCTCCAGTAAATCTGCACTCCAAACATTTAGAATGTGGTACTTTATACTCAAATCGCTCGAACACCTCCACAAACTCAATGCAAAATACAAGAAACTGAAAATTCTATCAAATCCTGAGATCCATCTCCCGATTTTCTTCCAAATCCTGAGAGCCATCTCCCAATTTTCTCCCGAAAATTGGCAAGATTCTACAGATTGTTTGAAAAGATAAGCGGAAACACTGATAGTACTAGTATACCTAGCTTGTACGTAGTGGACGTATAAAGAAAAGTAGGCCTTAAAGGTTGACCTTACCTTCCATGCAACTCAATGTAGAAAAGAACCAGTCAGTTTTCTGGACCACTATTATAAAACGCTGGAAAAGGAGTGCCGGATCTATGTGTGCTACCACGGATGACCCCACCTTTTTGGCATTCATTAGGGTCACTTGGTCTTTTATCTTGAAGACTTTCTCCTTCAAGGTTTTTGCCGTCTTCTTACTTAGGATCACCTTTCCACTCGTATCAGCCGCGTCAACATTAACATCTGGGGAAGAAGTTATAACGTTGGCAATTTTTCTAAGCTGATCGTCTCCACTGAACGATGAAGATTCTTCAAAGTATCCAACGAGCTTCTGGATGTCGTCGAAGCTCCTTTCTACAGGAACTCATTTCACGATTCTGTTCCCTTGTCGAATAACCAATTTTTGTCAAATTCTTCATCAAGAGGTTGATCTCAAGGCAAGCTGTTCTTGAAAGTACCCAAATGGTTCTCTGTATTTCTGTCATCCCACCTCCAGTCGTAAGACCTCCTTATATCTTTAGGCTTCGCCTATACTCTTGTTTGATTACAAGATCTGCCGAGAGCCCGGCCGAGCGTCACTCTGATCTTCTAATGGTATGACCTCCGTGTTCAAATTGTTCTAAAAATTTCGGGTTACTAGCTTGGAGCTTAGCCATCTCTCGCTGGTATATCCAGAAAGACTTGACATAGAGGTTATGTCCAGATGCTTCTAGAAATGGAAGCATCTCTACTGTAGCTTGTAATTGCAGATCCCACAGGTCCAGTCTCTGGACACGTATGAATTTGAGTAGTATCCCAACCATTTCAAGATACTGAAACCAGAGCTTTGCTTTTCTCTGAGACTGCAGATCTTGGCATTGCTGCTTCTAAAATTTATCCAGTTGCTTGATCTGGAGATTTTGACTGAGATCTTCGGGTGGGAGGTATGTGTCTAGGACGTCGTTGAAGACAGTAGACATGTCTAGAGAAGCCAAGGTTGCTTGCTCGTCTTCGAGGAGATTGCTATATATGGCCAAGCACACGAGAATTTGAGCACGAATAGCTCTGGAAATTGCTTTTCCAGAGAGAATTTATGGTACTGCACCAGGTGCGTATACCAGTTCCAGGACCTCTTTTAGACCAGAACCCTGCATGGTGTCATATGCCTCCGACGAAAGTCATCATCAAAGGGAAACCACCCAGCTTGAGAACAATGCTACTCAGCTCATTCGTGGTGTTGGACTTCAGGATCTTCATTGACTTCCACCAGAGTAGCAGATCAAATGTGAGAACTGGTGCCAATCCGTATGTTCTCTCTTGCCAAGTACCAAAGGGCAAGGTTTAGTGGAGGCAGGATTTGTTACTAGAGGGGAGACCAATTATAGGCAAAAACAAAAAGCTTGCCTTATTGCGAAGGTTTCCCGTTCATTGTGAATTTCGTTAGAGAAAACTGACTGCATGAAACCATTCCAGCTCGGCCTTGGAATATTCAGGAACATGGTTGCTAACCACAGCTGATCGAGTGAGGCATACGGGTCATACAGAAATTTTACCTCCCAGAATGGGCGATTGGCTATTACTGAGAGAAGGTGATCCCATGGAAAGTGTTTCTGCCGTCTATCTGCCGTAGTGGTATACGTGGTGATTTTTTAAATGTCATAGTTAGTTTTCTTAGTGGAAGGACTCAGTGTGTCGTGATGGATGGAGTTACATCTAAAGTTGAATATATTTCGAGTACCCCAGGGTTCTGTTTTGGGCCCTTTGTTGTTTTTGGTTTATATTAATGACCTTTGTAGAGCTTCAAGTAATGTGTCTTGTTCTTTAGACCTTGATACTTACAGTACTAAAGGAATTCTACCATGTTTTGCTGATGATGTCCATTTCACTGTAGCTGCTAGAACTGAAAATGAGTTGATGACTATATTGAAACAAGGTATTTCTTCGATTGAAAAGTGGATGCGAGTAAATAAATTGAAACTGAATCACAATAAGTCGAATTTTTTGATTTATGGTAGAATTACTGGACATTATCCATGGATTAATAGTATAGAAGTAGGGCACCATACTATTGTAAGATCTACTAGTACTAGATACCTTGGTGTTATAATTGATGAAAGCCTTAGTTTTAAAGACCATATTGCATCTGTTAACAGCAAATTGTCTCGTAATATTGGTATTATGCGTAAACTTAGGTATCTTTTTCCGTGTGAAATTCTGAGAATGTTGTATTTTTCTATGGTTCACCCATATCTCATTTACTGTTGTATGGTTTGGTCGAAAACATTCGTAACTCACCTCCATCCACTCTGCGTAACACAGAATATGGCAATTAGAGTTCTTTATGGTAATCAAATTGACCTATCTGTATCGGTGAGGCATCTTTACCGCGAGTATAAAATTCTACCGTTAGCAGGAATATGTGTATTCTATAATGCTCTGTTTATGTTTAAATATTTAGCTTCGGAGTTACCATCATGTTTTTCAGGAATGTTTAGTCTTGCGTCTACTAATCACGATCATTTGACACGATCTTCTCAGTTGATGCGAAGAACAGCGATGGTCACGTCTAGGTCTAGGTTTTCAATTCGCCATGTTGTTCCGTTAGTTTGGGAGAGTTTGCCAGAGGATTTGAGGAATGTTGGGGGTTTGCAGGATTTTCGTAAGTCGCTAAAGAACCATTGTTTTGATGTGTATATTTTGAATGGATTATTCCACGCCACTTAAGTTTTGTTTTTGAGGAGGGTTTAGTTGCAGCTGAATATGATTATAATTATTATATTTTTGTTGGGTGTTGTTTGGAGGTTCGTTGGTTTTCGGGTCCGGTAAGTTGAGCTCTAATTATGTTGTTTTTTTTTGTTTTTTTTTCTATTTCTTTTTTTTTTCTTTTTTTTCTCTCTTTTTTTGTTTCTTGTTTTTTTTTTATTTATTAGGAGGGTTTTCTCCGGCACAAGCATTGCTTCAGGGAATCGATGATGTATATATTTTTCTAAATAAACCCATTGTTACTTACTTATCATGCAAACTTCGTGATCTGCATTGTTAGCGACATGCTGCACAGCATGTGTGGAGGTGATTTTCAAAAGGCTAGGTTCATTATAGACTGATGCATAACGTTTAAATTTCTGGACTTCAGCATAAGAGGGGCAGAATCTATTTCTGTGTAAAGTGACCAATAAGAAATCTGAACTTGAAATGGTGATCCTGTTACTCCGCTAAGCCTAGTTGCTGTCAACAAATTAGGGCACGTGGGCAAGCTGCTTGGACGATGGAATTGCCAATGGCTATCACTTTGAAGGAAATATCGGTTCCAACAAACAATTTGTACAAAAACGCAATCAGGCTACCAGGTAGATAATCTTCCAGTTGTTTTCCAGAAGATAAATACTTTGTTGTTATATATGATTCCTTCTATGATGGCTGTCATTTGATGTCACTCTTGAGAATTTTTGCTTGATTTTGTCACTTTCTTCGTTATCAGTTTTTTCCAAGTAATAAAAATTCTTAAGTATCTCGGATACTTTTTCCTGGAATGTCACCACGACAGCCTTCCTGTCAATGGTTGTAAATGCATGCTGGCCTTTGAAATATTCCAGGAGCTTGCTCTTCACGTACTTGTTACGGTACTGTTCAAGACCTATTCTTTTCAAAAACTCTGCCATTTTTACAACAAGCTCACTGACAGTAAATTGTTCTTCCTCATTTTCTTCTAAAAAATCAAACAGTCTCAAAAACGCCTGTGTCTTTCATCTTGTCCTGGCCACCCCCTTTTTGGACCTTTTTTATCTGGCTCGGTATCTTCGAGAATTCCAGGGAGTTCTTGTGTCGTAAATCTGATTGGAACGCTCTTCTTTGATCGAAACATAGAAGAACAGGCTGCATGGTAAATGACGTCAACTGTGTGCAGGTCTGACACTGTACATATTGGGAGGAAAGCGTTTTTTGCCCTGTCATCCCCTCGGCTTTTGCGCACTGCCTTTATACTCTCTTCAAAGTCTTTGGTCCAAACCCTGTACCACTCATGGCCTTTTCTGTTGTTAGTGTTGACATTTATCCTTGTAGCGCAGAAAAAGCAACACTCTTGGAAATTGAAACTGGGAATCCGTGATCAAAGAAAAAAACACTTTTTCTGCGTCCGTCTTTTCTGACAAGGCTTGTCTTCTATCATTCTCAATTTTTGACACGTGCATTTTTTTTGTGAAAGTTTTTCTGCAAGCACCATGAACTCGGTTCCCTGTCTGAACAGAGAAGCTAGTACCTCAAATTTTGCTGGCTTCGTTAATCGCTGCCTTGCCGTATTTCCTTCTTTAAATTCCTTTCTATTCCATAGTAGTTACGTAACGAAACACAATGACACGATTAAAAAAGAAAAAAAAACACACCTGTCTTTAAATATCTGGTCAGACTCCAAAATATTTTCCATTTCACATTTTGTCAGCCGCTCTGGTGGAAGTCAATGAAGATCTTTCGTTACCACGAAGTGTTTGAAAATTGTTTCCGAGAACATATTTATGAGGATTTCGAAAAAGAGTCCAGGAACCTTAGAAAAGTAAATTTAAAAGAAAACAAACTTTTTCAACTTAAAGTAAGGAACAATAATAAAATATAAAACGAACAAAAACATTCTGAATTCGAGGGAAGATAGCCCCTCTTAATACCTCGCTCTACAAGCTAAAATTTTAAGTACTTTGCAAAAAGGTTCTGATTTAAAAGGTTTTAGGTTGTTCTTAAGGAATTAGGACAAAAAGTCAAACTTACCATGAAGATCTTAAAGACTTTAGAGCTTTAAACTTCAGTGTTAAGTGTTTTGTTTTTGTTCGTTGCAAGTTTTAATGTTGCTCCTTACTTTCGTTTGAAAGAATTCCTTTTTGAAAATTCAATATATGATCGCTTTTCCAATAATGCCAGGAAATACACCTCTTTCCTCTGTAGATATTCCACAAAAATGCCTCCATGGAAAGTTCTGCCCGCGTAAAGTATATACGCATATAGATATAGTACGGGAACCCCGGCGGCTATGCCCGCGGTTTCCTGGCACGGCAACGCGGCAGGCTTGTATATATTGATACTCATTGTTACTTGAGTTCTAACTGTAACCTCTTCTTGATGTTATGATGTCACCATAGGTTCGATACAACCAGTCTGAGAAAAATATGAACTCTTCCTTAAAATTTTTACCTATTTAGATTGTTTTTGTCCAAATACGTCAATGTCCTCGTTTTGAGAAGAAAAAATAACTATGTATCAGATTTAAAAGTCAGGCTTCAGCTCGACTACGCGGCAGGTTTGTATACATTGATTTTTATTGTCACTTGTTGTCTAACCGTTCTAACTGAGTGATCAGTGATCATGAGGTCAAGAGTTGGAGTCAGGGCGTCGCAAGCTATATGGTTTGGACCGGGGCTCAATGGTTTGACTCTGTAAGCTCAGCCGGAGTCGACCCAGCTCTATATGGGTACCTGAAAAAACTTGGGGAGAAAACAAGGGAAGTGACGGATAATTTTCCCTCAACCATGCACTGCACTCCTGACCAAAGGCATCAAATCAGGAGATCGGTACTTGCGCAACCCAGACGATTGGTCAGTGTGAATTTTTTAAGTTTTTAAGCCTAGCCGCAAACAATTCGAGCCTCTTCTTGATGGCTTGAGCCGGGCCTTGGCACGGCTACGAGAAATGTTTGTATATATCAGTTCTCATTGCTCCTTGACATCTAACTGCAGAAAATTGGTGCTTCTTCTTGATGTTATGGCGTCATGATAGGCTCAACGCACCCTCCCTGGAAAATATACAAATTCTTCCTATCCAGGTCGTTTTTGTTGCCACAAACGTCAGTATGTCAGTTTTAAGAAAAAAAAAATATATAGCCAAATTCAAGGCCAGGTCCCGGCACTCAGGATACGGAGGGCTTGTAAATGGTGATTTTTGTTGCAAGTAGCAACCTCCAAATGAGTTGCTAATGTTTATTACTGTTTCCTCGGGAAAATGGAGGGCTTCACAGGGAATGTATCTAACTTTGAAGTTTCCAATGACTTGTTACTTTCATTTTTACCCGTTTTGATTCTCAATTTTGCAATAGTTTTACAGGACCTCGAAGTTTAATCGAAGGGAAAATTTACTTTAGTTTAAAATTTCAAGACAAAATCTTCCACATCAAGGTGGAGAACTACAATAGGCACATTATGTAAAAGGCTATGATTTTAGTATATATTATAGACTTTTTTGTGGAGCTGATGAAATAATATTTTCGTATTTCCGCTTGTTAGAGTCAATTTGAAAATAAAACTGTATCTTAAAAAAGCACTTGTTTCTGTCTTTTCTTCTCGACTCTTTTTGCCTCCCAAATTATGGCTTTAAGTATAAAGATAATTTTTTTCATTTAATATCAATTATTAACAAAAAAACGAAATGTAAATGCACCCCCTCAAATGCCATGGCATTGCAATTGCTTTGGCCTAGTCTGCCCTGCTGCAAAATGCAACAAGCGTATGGCTTTCTTCTGTATTGGATAAAATAAATAAATAAAATAATCAAATCATTCAATTTGTTTGAAACGATGAAGAATGTCATTGCTTTGCAAACTAGGACATGTAGTTCTAGGTCACAGCTAGGACTTCATGTCCTTTCGTAACCGCCAGAGTATTTTTTTTTCTGTATACGGGTGTATCTTGTGGAGCCCATACGATGAAATCCGTCGGTTTTTGTATTTCTTCAAGTTTTTGTAAGATAATTTAAGTCAGTGATTTCTTAGCTAGAATGCTATTAGCTCATTTTTATAATAATATAGATCAAGGGAGCTAATGTAGTTCCAAACATGTAGCTAAATCATGTAGCTAAACGCGGGTTCCTGCCTGCCTTGCTTTTTCCTTGCAGTTTGTTAGAACACACTATATGGTAAGATTTTCTTGTGATAAACAGCTTTATTTGAGCATATTCATTTTATTCAGTTGAAGTTGAGCATCGAAAAGAAGTGGGTCAAATTGACCGCTGAATTTTGAGTTTAATTTTAATTTTTCTTTCGCTGTTCTGCAGTTTTTTCTCAAATTTTTGAAGAAATAATAGATTTTAGTTGTAGGGGGCGAATTATCTTTTTATAAAAGGGGTATATTTAACTTTGTCATTATAAAATCAAAAGTTGGTTTATGTACAGGCAAGAGAGTTTTGAGTATTGGCCCTTAGAAACGTGAAGAAGTGCAAAACCGCACTTTAGAGGCTTTTGATATCTTTGAAATCTGTTGATCATGGGAGGATTAATGAAACTTCCAGTAATGAAATCAGAGTCTAAAATATTGCCTTTGAACCCGTTTTATGTTTTAAAGCTTGGGAAATTTGCTGGAAGACTAGTCTGCAGCTGATGGATTCTTGGGAAACGATAAATCTTTCCCTATTTAAGATTTGGGTTTGATTTTTCTTTTACTCTAGGGTTTGGGCGAAATTTTGATGCATGGTGAAAATAGTGGTGAACATGGTGAACATGGTGATACATGGTGATATTTGGTGAAAATTTGATACATGATAATGAATAAAAATCCAATATATTATAGATGAAACAGATTTCTCCTTTTGACATGTATATTTATCATATAAAAACTGCCGAGTTTTATTTCTTTTGCCTGCAAATTTAGTTACTCATTCTATTTGAGAATTTTTTTTTAATACGTTTACAAAAAAAAAATCACTACAAAGAAAATATATTCTAAAATATATTCACATGCTCCACTGATTTTTTTTTGGGGGGAGGAGGGGCTTTCTCGGTCAATGAGCCAAATATTCGATTTGGTCGGAAAAATTCGACATACTGGAAGTACTACGGTGAAAAAGGATATCAAAGCTCTGAGATTTTGCGCATCTCTCTGCACCGTGAGCATGAAACTGGTGCAGCTATCTATAAGTCCTTGTTATTTTTTTTTTTTTTAACTGACTCAAGTCAGTTCGAAGAAAATCCATTAGATAGCATTGGCATACATTTAGTTACATCTTATAGTGTAGATAATGAATTTTGTGGCTCGAATTGTGATTTCAGGGTTAGATGTTGCCATGAAGTATCAAGGATTGTTATATGTGTTATATCTGTAAAGAGAGGGTAGAGCATCTAAGGAACCTTGCTTTTTTAGATAGTGCCTACACTGAAATGCAGGGTCTTGTGTGGCTATAGCTCTTTAGTGCTGCCACTGGTCCTACTAGTCCGTGCCCAAATTTCGCTTCAATGCTAAATTTTAGAAAATGAACTTGTACGTTTAGAAACCTAACGATAACATAAAGTATAAAAATATAATATGGTCTAATTAAGTAAATAATGAAAGGATTACGCAGCAATTATTGTTGTTAATATGATTTGTCTAATAGATTAGACCAAGAGCTAAAAAACAAGTTGTTAAAAAATTCCTGTTCTTATTTATTTTTGATAAATTTGCTATTCAGTTTTTACCCACATTGAGCTAATTACCTTATCTTTATGGAATATTTTTCCAGCTTGCAAATGTTTGTAGTTCGTAGTTCGAAAAGATAAATTCCTGACTATTTGAATAATAGACTAAGATAAAAAAAATTGATATGAAATAACCTCAACTTCGGTAGTGTTTTTTTTTTTTTTTATTTCAGAAGTGGAGTTAAGGGAATACAATATTTCAGACGAGGTGTAAAATTTAAAATAAAAGAAAAGCAGGCAAGATATATGCACAAATACAGGAAGAATTACAAAAGCCAGGAGATTGCAGTTTGTTTTTAAATGAGTCCTATACCTCTTTCTGCAAAAATGAAAAAGTTCTGCAAGATAGAGGACTGTACCTCTCAAAATTAATTAAAAAAAACTTTCCGAAAAATAAGTTTTTTTAAAGAAAAGTAAAGGCCATTTTAAACTTAAGCTCAGCAGATAAAAATACCTTTTAAAATTCAAACTCAAAACGACCAGAAATTACTATTAAAGAATAAATGAAACCCAAAACGAACAGAAATTAAATAAACAATCATAGCAAAAACATACAACAAGTAGTAATATAAATGAATAAATAGATCTTAAAGCGAGTAATGCTTAGATTGAATATGAATATCAAGCTTAAAACGAAAAAGAATATTTTCCTATTGAAGTATAAATGAAATTTAAAACGAATAGAAATTAAATAAACAGTCAATGCAAACAAACATACAATAGCTATTAATGTAAATTAATAAATAAATCTTAAAACGAGTGAAACTTAAGTTGAATATGACAATCAAGCTTGAAACGAACAAAAATCACCACAAACAAGAGTTTGGGTATGACCTCCTTCTCTCACTGTAAAAGTCTAAAACCTACTGCGTCATTGGCGCTTTACTAAAAAAAAATTTATGACGAATATTTTCTTTTTTTCTTAATATTGAAAATAAACATTAAAACTATAGTAACAATTTGAACTGATGAGCTTTCAGCAATTAATATCATCATACATAAATTATTCAGTTTAATTTATTAGCTCTTTTTAAAGTTGTTAAAGACGAATATAGTTTCCCTACAAACAAGTGTTTGGATACTGCCTCCTTTGCTAACTGTAAATAAAAACCAAAAGCCTACTGTGTCATTGGCGCTTAACTGAAAACGGATTATATTACAAATATTTTCTTTTCCAGTTCTTACAATATTGAAAATAAAAATACAATTAAGGTGAAATAAATCCTTGAACTGATGAATCTTTCAACAATTAATATTATTATAAATCAAATATTCAATTTGATGTTGTTTATACTTTTCAAGACGCATATAGTTTTCAGTAAAGCGCCAATGAAACAGTAGGTTTTAGACTTTTACAGTGAGAGAAGGAGGTCATACCCAAGCTCTTGTTTGTGGTGATTTTTGTTCGTTTCAAGCTTGATTGTCATATTCAACTTAAGTTTCACTCGTTTGAAGATTTATTTATTAATTTACATTAATAGCTATTGTATGTTTGTTTGCATTGATTGTTTATTTAATTTCTGTTCGTTTTAAGTTTCATTTATACTTCAACAGGAAAATATTTTTTTTCGTTTTAAGCTTGATATTCATATTCAATCTAAGCATTACTCGCTTTAAGATCTATTTATTCATTTATATTATTACTTGTTGTATGTTTTTGCTAAGATTGTTTATTTAATTTCTGTTCGTTTTGGGTTTCTGTATCTGCTGAGTTTAAGTTTAAAATGGCCTTTACTTTTCTTTTAAAAACTTATTTTTCGGAAAGTTTTTTTAATTAATTTTTGTTCGTTTTTTATTGCAAAAAATTTCAAGTTCTTAAAAATTCCTTATTTCGAAATTAAACTTAAAAAAAATCAAATGTTCATCAAAGTATCAAAACTGATATCAAAGTAACAATATCAAAGTGAAAAAATGGGTTTGTGTCAACTTCGGAGTTTTTATTATCTGATGTTTGAACTATTTTTAACAAATTTGTTATCTCATAATTTTTATCAGATGGGTTTGGTGAAAAAAGGCGTGGGGGGACTATATTTATCTTCGGTCTCTTTTTACTCTTTATAAGTGAACTAGAACTTTCTTTTTTCGATCAAATGAGCCCTCTCTGAAGTTTATACCAGTATCCCTTCTATAAGAACCATATATATCCCCAGAGTATAACTCACACCGCCTATCCCTGGGTCCTTGGGGGTTGTGTTGACCCTGGAGTTTTAATATCTGATTATTTGAAAAAAACTACGTTTTCTAAAGAGTTAAAGAGGCTGAGTTACAAGGTCGAACCTTAAAACGTACAGGGATTAGGAGGCACAGTTGGGGGGCTACCGCCCCCCAAACCCCCCGCTTTCGCAGCCTTTAAATATAAAAAAAAATATCTTTAAACTGAAAGTAAGGAGCGACATTAAAACTTAAAACGAACAGAAATTATTCCGTATATGAAAGAGGTTGTGCCCTCCTCAACGCCTCGCTCTTTACGCTAAAGTTTGACTTTCTCACAACTCTTTTTTTAAACAATAAAAACTTTAGCGTAAAGAGCGAGGCGTTGAGGAGGGCACAACCTATTTCATATACGGAATAATTTCTGTTCGTTTTAAGTTTTAATGTCGCTCCTTACTTTCAGTTTAAAGAAATTTTTTTTATATTTAAAGGCTGCGAAAGCGGGGGGTTTGGGGGGCGGTAGCCCCCCAACTGTGCCTCCTAATCCCTGTACGTTTTAAGGTTCGACCTTGTAACTCAGCCTCTTTAACTCTTTAGAAAACGTAGTTTTTTTCAAATAATTTCTGCACGTTTTTGTACAGTTTATTACATATTATTGCTTGACTAACTGTTAGCTGATCGAGTCAGGAGTTAAAGTTGGGGGGCTGCCGCCCCCAAAACCCCCCGCTCTTGAACATTCTTGTGTTAAGGCTTTTAATTCCTGAATACTCAAATCACGTCGTACAGGGTGCCTCCTAATCCCTGTACGTTTTAAGGGTCGACCTTGTAACTCAGCCTCTTTAACTCTTTAGAAAACGTAATTTTTTTTAAATAATTTAAATAAAAAACTGAGTTTCTTTTCAAAGTCTAAATTCAGTATATAAAAATTTGCTCTGATGGTGAATCGAACCCGAGTTTTCCGCCTGAAAGTTTGAAGTATCAACCGCTGGACTATACAGATAAAATGGTAATTGTTTTTTAGTGAACGGAATCTATTTTTGACGCAAGCAAATTCCCACAAAACTTGATATTTGGTTTTTGGAAAACAGGGAAGGAGTGATCAGATTGAGCTGAAATTTCGAGGATAAGCTCCCAGGCCCCAGGAAAGCTTATCTTCTAAATTTCAGCCCGATCAGACAACGTTAAAGGGGGGTTGTGGTGGGAAAAATTAACATGGGCTAATATAGGAAAACGAGGTTTTTCGTAAATGTAAATTCGGGGGATAATTTTTTCGGTCTGAAAATATCAAAAGGCCCTAACAGGTCGAATTCTGCTTCGAATGAGTCCTCATTCAACCGGATCCGTTGCCAACTGTGGCCTGTAGGCGTGGCTAAGAAAAAAAAAGAGATGATGAATTTTAAGTGGCTATATTTGGTTTTTTGAAAACAGGGAAGGAGTGATCGGATTGAGCTGAAATTTCGAGGATAAGCTCCCGGGCCCTAGGAAAGCTTAATCTCTAAATTTCAGCCCAATCGGACAACCTTAAAGGGGGGCTGTGGTGGGAGGGTCCAAACTTCCGGCCCAGTTTACCCCATGAAGATAAAGTCGGAGGAGGATGAAATTTTGCAAGTTTCTTAGTTTGAGCTTGGGCTACAAAATGCAATTACCGCCGTCTCTCTGCGACCTCTAGGACCTGAAATCGCTTAACATTGTGGTGGGTCGCCTCTTTATAGAGGCACAAGTGTGCCTCCTTGATGGTTGAACTATTTTTAACAAAATGGTCACCTAAATTTTTATCGGATGGGTTTATCCATCCAATACCCCCAAAGGCGTGGAGGGCGAGAGGGGCTAGTTGCCCTCTGATCTTTTTTCACTCTGAGAAAATGAACTACAACTTTTAATTTCCAATCAAATGAGCCCTCTAGGAATTTTATACGAGCATCCCTTCCATAACAGCCATATATACCCCCAGGGCATAACTTACAACGCCTACCCCCGGGTCTTGGGGGGCTGTGTCGACACCGGAGTTTTTGTTATCAGAACCTCGAACTATTTTTAACAAAATGTCTATCTAAAACCTTTTATCTGATGCATTTAGGGCGTGGAGCAGGGGGGGGGGCTAGTTGCCCTCCGATCTCTTTTGACTCTTAAAAAGTGAACAAGAACATTCAATTTCCAATCAAATGAGCCCTCTTCGATGTTTATACGAGCATCCCTTCCATAAAAACTATATATGCCCCTGGTGCATTACTCATAGCGCCTGCATCCGGGCCCAGGCGGGTTTCGTCGACTCAAGAATTTTTCTTATCTGACCTTTGAACTATTTTAATGAAATGGCTATTATAAAAAAATTGTCGGATGGGCTTGGGGAAAAAAGAGTGTGTGGGGGGGAGTAGTTGCCCTCGGATATCTTTTGACTCTTAAAAATTGAACTAGAACCTTCAGTATCCAATCAAATGAGCCCCCTCTGAAGCTTATACGAGTATCGCTTTCACAAGAACCATATACGCTCCCAGGACAACTCTTACAACGCCTATCCTCGGGGCTCTAGGGGGGGGGGCGTTTTTGTTACCTAATTTTGAACAATTTCCAAAACACTGGCTATCTCAAAATTTGTAGCGGACGGGTTTGGGGAAAAAAGAGCGTGGGGGGGGGGGCTAGTTTATCTCTCTTGACCTTTAAAAAGTGAACTAGAACTTTCAATTTCCAATTCAAATGAGCTCTCTACGAAGTTTATACGAGCATCCCTTTCATAAGAACCATACTTGCCCTTAGGGCATAACTTAGAACGCCTTTCCTGTGCCCTGGGGGGTTTATTGACACCGGATTTTTTCTTATCCGACCTTTGAACTATTTTTAACAAGATGTCTATCTCAAAATTTTCATCAGATGGATTTTGAAAAAGAAGGCGTGGGGGGGGGGGATAGCTGCCATCGGATTTCTTTTGACTATTAAAAAGTGAGCTCGAACTTTCAATATCCAATCAAATGAGCCCTCTCTGAAGTTTATACGAGTCTCCCTTTCATAAGAATAATATATGCCCCAGGGCATAACTTACAATGCCTGCTCCCGGGCCCTGGGGGGTGTGACGACACCTGAGTTTTTGCTAGCTGACTTTTGAGAAATTTTTAACTTAATGGCTATCTCAAAATTTTTATTGGATACATTTGGGGGAAAAGGGGCGTGGGGAAGGGGGGCTAGTTAACCCCAATCTCTTTTGACCCTAAAAAACTTATCGGATGGGTTTGAGGAAAAAAGGGCGTGGAGGGAGGGGGGGTGTCGACATTGAAACTTTCGTTATATGATCTTTGAATGATTTAAAAAAAATAGATATCTTAAAAATTGGAGCTATCTATTTTTACAAAAAGCTTTATTTTTAACAAAAATCTTTCTTAAAAATTGTTGGATGCACTTGGGAAAAAAGTGTTTGGGGGGGGAGAAGCTGGTTACCCTCCAATATCTTTTGACGCTTAAAAAGTGAACTAGAACTTTCGATTTGCAATAGAATGAGCCCTCTCTGAAGTTTCTACGAGCATTTCTTCCATAAGAACCATATATGCCCCCAGGGCATAACTTATAACCCTTGCCCCTGAAAACTGTGGGGGAGTGTCCTGCTCAAACATATAATTTCCAGAACATTCGACTACGTTGAACAAAATGGCTGTATCAAAATTTTGATTGGATGTGTTTGGGGAAATAGTGGGCATGGAAGGGGTGTCAGTTGCCTTAGAATCACTTTCGACTATTAAAGAGGGAACTAGCCATTTAAATATCCAAACGAATGAGCCCTTTCTGAAATTTTTACGACAACATTGTCTATACAAAACCTTAAATGCCCCCAGGGAATAACTTACAATCCTTGCCCTGAGGGCTGTGGGGGAGTTGTCATCCTCAAAGACCTAATTTCCAGAACTTAAAACTACATTTCATAAAATGGCTGTCTCAAAATTTTGATTGGATACGTTTGGGGAAAAGGTGGGCGTGAGACGGGGGTTAGTTGCCCTCAAATCACTTTCGACTATTAAAAAGGGCACTAGCCCTTTGAATTTTCAATCCAATGAGCCTTTTTTGAAGTTTCTAAGACAACGCCTTCTATAAGCACCTTATATGCCCCCAGGGTATAAATTAAAACCCTTGCCTTGAGGGTGGTGGGGGAGTGTCCTCCTCAAAAACATATATTTTATCTGAAAATCCACTACGCTGAACAAAATGGCTATCTCAAAATTTTGATTGGATGTTTTTGGGGAATGAAGGGCGTGGGGAGGGGGGTTAGTTGCCCTCCAGTCACTTTCGAATATTAAAAAGGGCACTAGTCCTTTGAATTTTCTAATTGAATGAGCCTTTTTTGAAGTTTCTTTGACAATGCCTTCTAGAAAAACCTTATATGCACCCAGGGCACAACTTAAAAACCTTGCCCTGAGGGTTGTGGTGGAGTGTATTCCCCAAAAACTTATTTTCTATCTGGAAATCAACTACGCTGAACAAAATGGTCATCTCAAAGTTTTGATTGGATATGTTTGGAGGAATGATGGGCGTGGGGTGGGGGGTGCTAGTTGCCCTCCAATTACTTTCGACTAGTGAAAAATGCACTAGTTCTTTGAATTTTCATTCGAATGAGCCTTTTTTGAAGTTTCTTTGACAATGCCTTCTAGAAAAACCTTATATGCACCCAGGGCACAACTTAAAAACCTTGCCATGAGGGTTGTGGAGGAGTGTCCTCCTCAAAAACATATTTTCTATCGGGAAATCAACTACGCTGAACAAAATGGCTATCTCAAAATTTTGATTGGATGAGTTTGGGGAAATGATGGGCTTGGGGGGGGGATAGTTGCCCTCCAATCACTTTCCACTATTATAAAGGGCACTAGCCCTTGGAATTTCCAATTGAATGAGCCTGTTTTGGAGTTTCTCAGACAATGCCTTCTATAAAAAACCTTATATGCCCCCAGGCCATAACTTAAAACCCTTGCCCTGAGAGTTGTGGGGGAGTGTCCTCCTCAAAAATATTTTTTCTATCTGGAAATCAACTACGCTGAACAAAATGGCTATCTTAAAATTTTTATTGGATGTGTTTGGGGAAATGACGGGCGTGGGGGGGGGGTAGGTCCCTTCCAATCACTTTTGACCATTAAAAAGGGCACTAGAACTCTCGATTTCCATTCGAATGAGCCCCCTTTGAAGTTTCTACGACGACCCCTTCCATATAAAGGGCCTCTGGGAAAAAATAATAATAATAATAAACATTGGAGCCGTATGGCCTTTACTATAGGCAACGCTATAGCGTTGCCTCTGATAGGATTTTCAACAATAGTGATTCTAAAGGTGCAGTTTGTATTAGGATCTGACGTCATTTTCATGGGGTTTCAGGCTGTTTTCTGAATTTCCGTAATGACCACTCATTATGACTCATTGGTCATTTTCGCAATGACCGCTTATCCTTAAGGTCCAACGGAATGATAGTTATTGTTACAGAACAAAGTTCAAATGGCAATTCTTCCTTGCTTGCGAGTTGGTTTTCAAAAAATATTTATAAATTTTTCATTGCTACAGGGTCAGGACTCGTTCTTTACTAGGTTACACTTACAAGGTGAATCATGATAACTGGATTTTATACAGCGTATTAGTAGTACAGGTATTAATAAGTTCTGTCGTAGAAACTTCCGTCGTCAAACCACCTATCGTGGCATGTCCCTGTCGTCGCACTCCCTTGTCGTCACTTCTCCCGTTTGCATCCTCTGTCATGGTAAGTTCCGTCGTCACTCGTTAAGTCGTCGCATAAGATTAGTCGTCATCGCTCCACAATCGTCGCATAAGAATAGTGATGTACCATGACATCTTCCCAATTCATTCTCGGGAAAAAAGACTTTCGTTTTACGTTCCGTCGTCACATAAAAATCGCAATAAAAAGTACAGGGTGACGACACGCAGTCAGGAACAGGGCGAAAACATGCAGTCAGGTACAGGACGACTACATATACGGTGACGTTTTCAGGTATACGGTGACGTTTTCAGGGGGGGGAGGGTAAACTTTTCAATTTGGAGTCAACTTTTTTAGGGAGGGAGGTCAAAAGAAACTTATCCTTTTTTTAACTAAAAATTTTTAAGCTTTTTTCACTTTATTTCATGTCTTGAGAGGATTTTCATTATATATGACGGAATGTTGATAGTAATAGACAAGATTTGGTAGTACAATGCAATATTTTAATAATGCAGCGCAATTTCTTTGATAATATGTCATAATATAAATACTGTAATCTTGACTATAGTTATGTTGCCTATGCAAGTTATCATAGGCAAGAGTTCACCCTTTATTATAATTAATTAGAAAAAACTTTCCGAAAAATAAGTTTTTCAAAGAAAAGTAAAGGCCACTTTAAACTTAAGCTCAGGAGATATGAATGCCTGTTAAAATGATGCAGTAGGTTTTAGGCTTCTGCAGTGAGGCGATACCCAAACTCTTGTTTGTAGTTATTTTTATTCGATTTAAACTTGATTTGCATATTCAATTCAAGTTTCACTCGCTTTAAGATTTATTCATTCATTTACATTAATATATATTGTATGTTTGTTCGCATTGATTGTTTATTTAATTTCTGTTCGTTTTAAGTTTCATTTATACTTTAATAGCAAACTATTCTTTTTCGTTTTAAGCTTGATTTTCATATTCAATCGAAGCATTACTCGCTTTAAGATATATTTATTCATTTATATTATTACTTGTTGTATGTTTTTTGCTATGATTGTTTATTTAGTTTCTGTTCGTCTTGGGTTTCATTTATTCTTTAATAGTAATTTCTGGTCGTTTTGAGTTTGAATTTTAACAGGTATTCATATCTCCTTAGCTTAAGTTTAAAATGGCCTTTACTTTTCTTTGAAAAACTTATTTTTCGGAAAGTTTTTTTAATTAATTTTTGTTCGTTTTTGATTGCAAAATTTTCAAGTTTTTATTGCATGGGGGGGTTGCTTATTGTGCGATTATTCTTGACTTTAAAAAACGGATCTAGAACTTTCAGTTTATAAATCGAATGAGGCTTTTTTAAAAGTCTATACGATTACATAAAACAAAGACGAACTTTTTCGTTGCATGAAAAGTAAGGGAGGAGGGGGGGGGGGATTCTTTGTGCAGACACGTATACCCTTTGACAAGAAAACTAATGTGCTCATTCCGACACGCAACACTGAAATTTAGTGTTTGGTTAGCTTTTAATTTTATCATATTTATGGCTGACTATTTTTAGATCTATATTTTAAATCATCGTATTGGATTTGATGCAGCGGGGGGGGGGGGGGACTAATTTTTTCTTCTGTAAAAAGGGAAATCGTTTTTTCCATACTAAATTTTGTCTTCTTTTTAAGGACGATTTTGAAGAGTCCGTACCTTCTCCTCAAAAGAGAGCTAAGGCTAATTGCGATACTCCAATGCAACAACTGGAGATAGCTGAGCCATCCAGGGCCAGGCAAATACAGTCTGGTCAAAAACCGAAAAGAGAATGGGCGGCTGCTCACAGGATGGTGAACCCCGCTGGCTCATCTGTACAAGCCAGTGACATCGCCACCGCATCTATGCAAGAAACGGACGTCGCCGCCCAATCTATCCCTCATCATGCTTTGCCAGGACGATCTGGCACTCAACAGCAGTCTGAATTTGGAAATGTGAGCATTTTTACCTTTACTTTCTAAATGTTTTAGAAATATCAACCTATTTCTTTCCAATTTTTTTTTAGTCTTTTCTTTTCGCCATTTTATCAACGCCGTAAAAGTGCGTGTGTGTTTGTGTGTGTGTGTGTGCGTATGTTTGTGTGCGCGTGTGTGCGCATGTGTGTGTGCGTGTGTGTGTGTGAACGTGTTTGCGTGTGCTTGTGTGTGTGAGTGTGTGTGTGTGTGTGTGTGAACGTGTGTGCGTGTGTGCGCGTGTGAGCGTGTACGTGTAGGTGTGCGTGTGTGCTATTAAAAAATTTGTAATTGATTATGCACCTGTTTTATAAATAATGCTATAAGCAAAAATTTTTAATCTATTATGCATTTGTTTGATAAATACGAATCCAATTAAGAAAAAAAACAACATTAAACGGATAGATTTGTAGGGAAAGGAATCTGTTTCTAGTCTGATCGCTATTTTTTATGGATGGCTAGATTTACAGGGAAAAAGAGTCAGTTTTTTTTAATGAGCTATTAAGACAATTATTGAGTTGATCTTTTTTTACCGTATTTTATTGCTATTAGTCAAATTTTGCGATGTGTGTGTGCGTTTGTGCGCATGTGTGTGTGTGAACGTGTGTGCGCATGCGTGTGCGTGTGTGTGTGTGTGCGTGTGTGTGTGTGTGTGCTATTAACAAAATTTGTAATTTATTATGGACCTGTTTTATAAATAATGCTATAAGCAAAAATTTTTAATCTATTATGCATTTGTTTGATAAATACGAATCCAATTAAGAAACAAAACAACATTAAACGGATAGATTTGTAGGAAAAGAAATCTGCTTCAAGTCTGATCGCTATTTTTTATGGATGGCTAGATTTGTAGGAAAAAAGAGTCAGTTTTTTTTTTAATGAGCTATTAAGACAATTATTGAGTTGATTTTTTTACCGTATTTTATTGCTATTAGTCAAATTTTGCGATGTGTGTGTGCGTTTGTGCGCATGTGTGTGTGTATGAACGTGTGTGTGCGTATGTGTGTGTGCACGTGTGTGCGCATTGTGTGTGCGTGTGTGTGTGTTTGTGTGTGTGTGTGTGTGAACGTGTGTGCGTGTGTGCGTGTGCGTATGTGTGTGTGAGCGTGTGCGTGTGTGTGTGTGTGTGTGTGAACGTGTGCGTGTGTGCTATTAACAAAATTTGTAATTTATTATGCATTTGTTTGATAAATACGAATCCAATTAAGAAAAAAAAACAAAACAACATTTGTTTGATAAATAATATGAATACAAATCCAACTAAGAAAAAAATAAATAGTGTGCAATAATTGTGATAAAACTTTCCTCAAAGAAAAAAACTCAATCCATTAATTTTTTAGTTTCAGGGGGAAGCTACAAAAACGACTGCCTTCCCTGGCCCAGGACTTCAAAATATCATGGAAAATTGTAGCCTCTCGCCGGATGATGTTGAAGGTGCGTCATTTAGTATCTCCCTGGATTTTAAATTTTCAACTGCAGAAATGGACAGCCTTATGCAAATTGTTGGATCTAATGTTTCCGGGGACGTTTCTGACAATGACTTTACTATTAGTGAATTGAGTCCTGTGCAAATAGGTGCAGGACATGAAAATAGCGTCGCGTCCCCGGAATTACGTGAATTTTATTTGTTGGAATCTGCTCTAGGTCACTTACAAACACATAGGGTAGATTTTAATCCCTACGAGGAAAACCTGGTTGACGGGAGTGTCATTTTAACAGACCCTGTAAATATTCTTCATACCTACATCGACCAAATTTGAGCACTTATTGAGATTCAGATTCAGAATTGGGGGGGTCAGGGAGGGATTAACGTATCGGTAAATCAAAAAGTTTATTTACAAAAGAGGACATCTGGGGACATTTTTTATTTTCATTTTTCAACTGGCAATCAAACTTTTTACCCTGGTATAAATGAATTTGAGGGTAACTTTTTCAATTGGGTTAATAAATTAATATCAACTTTGGACACGTTTAACGAGAGGGGAAGTGGGTCCACAATTTTATACATTGAACACATGGATCTGAATCTCATTAGATTTAAAAAAACTTTATTTTACTAGGGGCAGGTAGTAATCGACAAATAAAATGCCACCCAGATTTGTCGGCTACCAAAGGAGTTCAGGGTTTCAAATTTGAAACACGGCTGCAATGCTTTAAATATGCATTTTTAGCAGCAGCTCATAAAACATTAAAAAAAGATTCAACAATAAAAAATCTCGACAGACTTGTAAGTAACGGTGGAGAAAATTTTCCTAAAGTAAATTTTGATTTTTTAGAGGGAAAGTATCCGGTGTCCTTAAAAGAAATAATCATATTTGAAAAAGCAAATGAAAATCTTGGGTTGGGAGTGGTTGTTCTCCAGTATGACACAGAATTTGTAAATGGGGGAAAGAAACCATTTAAAAAAGGAGTTTTATATTCAGTTAAGACACCGAGGGTAGATAATGTTAAAAATTGGGTTTGGGTTATTTATGAGTCTCCCACAGATGTAAATTCCTATAATCATTTTTCCTCCGTTACATCAATAAGTCGACTCTTATCCCAAGGCACGAAGAAAGGAGAATGTCACTATTGCCCCATGTGCCTTTCTCCATTTAGATCTGAACGAACATTGACAGATCACATGAGATATTGCAAAATTCATAGCAATCAAAGAATAGAAATGCCGGCAGAAGGCAAAGATACTTTACAATTTAATAACTTCCAAAATTCCCTGCTACAGATTGATAAAGTATCTTTCGACTGTGAATCAAGACTGGTGGAGGTATCAGACCCATCAAGGCCAAATATAGTCAAGGAACACAAACTAGTTACGTGTTCCTATGCGCATGCCCGTCGCGATTCCAACAATCAAATGCAATTGGAAGAGTTTTTTTTTACTATGGATGAGGAAGGTGGCATGGAGAAGTTATTGATGTGTTTAATAAAAACAGCGAACGATGCAATTTCACGATTGCGTCACACCAACTACCCAATTTCATTATCAGATAAGGAGCAACTGGTACTAGAAAAGGGGACAATTTTTTGGGTTTGTAGGGGTGCTCTTGCCCCAAAAGACGCTGTCCAGGATCACAATCATCTTATTGACCCCAATTCAACGGGGAAAAGTAACTTTCGGGGGTGGGCTCACAATTCATATAATTTAAAAATTAAACAGCAACTCTCTTCCGGTTTTTATACATAATTCTAACTACGATCTGAAGTATGTGCTACCAGCAATAGCACATCTTCAAAGAAATGGAACAGTGGATGATGCATGGGTGATAGACAGCTTTTCCTACAAATTCATTTCTAAATCATCGGAAAATATGCTTGTTTTGGGATTTATGTGGAGATATGTTGAAGACGACATTGAGTACACGAATAAAATTCGCTTTTTAGATTCCTACTGTTTTTTCCCAAATCATTGAGTGAATTAATTCAAGTGCAGAAAAGTTCAAGTGCAGGGGGGGGGGTTGGGTTTGCCCGGCCGGCCGCCAACGGGGGGCGTGCCACCACTACCAAAGGTATCTTTTTTTTTACTTAGAGCAGATTTTTGTGCTTTTGTAAATATACATATTACATTCAAATTAAAAAAAAGGATATTATTCAAAGTGTATTTTTTTCATTAAATGTTGTATTTATAAATAAATAAAGTATATTTATTAAAGTGCTTTTTCTAGTGCATTTTTTTTATTATAAATAAATTGTAAAAAGTGTATTTTTCTTTTTTTTCTGTAAAGTGCTGTTTATAATACAAGAAATATGATTCTTTATTGATTTTGTTCTTCTTCTCATTATTCTTGAACGGACTAGCAGTAATAGGGAAATTATTTAGTCATTAGACAACTATACTCTACAGTTAGTTGTCTAGGTGAACTGTTGAAGGGAACATGTATCAATTTAAAACACCATTCAGATCGTTTCTGTGTGGGCCATCAATGTCAGGCAAAACACCACTCTTAACTAAAATAATTAAAATCCCAATAAAAGGTTTGTGGAAAAGCCGAAAAAAATCTACTATTTTTACAGTATTTGGCAGGAGTCATACGATAAAATAAAAGCAATTGGCACGGCGGGATTGGTGCAGATACAATTTATACAGGGACTTGATGTTTTCAACATTATTGAACCAAACTCTTGGCTGATTATTGAAGATCTGGCTGACTCTACTGAACAATGGTCCTAGGAAATGCTGCAGTTGTTCACCGTTCGCTCTCATTATGAACAGATTTCCATTACTCTGGTTCTACACAATCTCTTTCATCAGAGCAAATGTATGCGAATACTTGCATTGAACTGCACCTACTATATCATCTACAGAGTTGTCCGTGATTCTAGCTCGCTAATAACCCTCAATAAACAAATATATCCAGGCGCCTCCAAATTTCTGCTCTCAACGTACAATGAGGCAACTAATAAACCCTACGACTATATCCTATTGGATCTTAATCAAAATACACCCGAGGATTGGCGTGTAGTCACAGATATTTTTGACAATGAAATTACAGTATATCTCCCCGTGAACAGTAAAAAGACCTATTAGTTGCTATCATGACACTGAAGAAACTACATGAAAATAGACATTTATTTTCAGTTCTAAGCAATTCAAAAACCCCACTTAGGAAAACCATGCTCAAATATTGTATTGACAATGATTTCATTAATCTAATATCTGAACTTTGTTTAAATTTTACCGATGGCAATGTTCAACTGCCAGAAGTAGTTAAGCAACAGGCAAAGCAACATCGTTCCATTGTACGTGCATTGGCCTCTAAAAACAAAGGAAAGAAATTTAAAAGGAAACGTCTTCTTCTGGCGGGTGGTAGCTTTTTCACGCTTTTACTGCCAATAATCGCAGGACTTGTAAACAGTTTTCTCTAGAGAATGGCCAAACCCTATAAATTGACTCCAATAAAACTCGCTCTCTCACCCGTGGAACACTTTGAGGACAATCTGAGTAAATTCATTGACAACGAGAATATTGAGGATGATAAAAAACTGCTTTTACTTCAAGATGCACTTCACCGAGTGGACAAACATAAGCCCTATCGTGCGAAGGCCAGTGGTATTGATCACAAAAAAGAATCATCTCCTCAGGATTCTGCTGCTGCTGCTGCTGGAACACAATTAAAGAAGGAGGAATTGGATTCAATTGTATCGAAAATTGGAAATCTAATGCCCCACTCATATCGTGAACAAATTAAACGACTCATAACATATCTCATGGAGTGTGGTCAAGATCATATTCAAGTGTATAGCAATGGGAAAGAGATTATAATTCAAGGAAAGAGCTATAATCTACTTGATTTAATCTATGATATGGTTACAAATCGTAAAGGACTATTATCATTTGACGCTCATCTATACAACTTTCTAAATACATTAAACTTCCCCAAAAGCCTTATTAGCAATAGGCAAATTCTAAAAAAATTAAATGAACATGCACCATTATCAACACCATTCAAATATGAACAAGAAGAAGAAGAAGAAGATTTTAAATCAATTTTGGAAAATACTTGCCCATCTAGTGGAAACTTGACAATAAGGAGGAGGAGTACACCATTGATAGCTAGACAAAAGCGAAGACGTATCAAGTCAACGTCACCACCACCACCACCAACCACCAGTATACAAAAGGGTAGCGGACGTTACACTACAAGTTTACATTCGAAATGGTTGAAGTTCTGAAACGTGTTTATGAAAATATTGGTGAAGTGGGGAGTTTAAGTTCCCCCAACACTTTTTGCAAAGTCACTGGTGTTCACGCTAAAAGTGTACAAGACTATCTACAAAATGAATCAAGTTACACTCTGCATAGAAATCATAGGCTTCGTGCTAATCGTTATCGAAAAACTAAAGCCTTTTTCCCATTGCATATAATGTAAGCAGATCTCCTAACTCCAGATGAGATTCAAAGACGTCACAATGCACCGTAAAAGTACATTCTACTTGCAATAAGTGTTTTTAGTCGCTATGCATATGCCATTCCATTGCGCTCGAAGAGAGGTGTTGAAGTTGCTCAGGCCATTGAAAGTATTCTCGAACAGGATTCGTATAAAAAAATTTAAACGGATCGTGGTAGTGAATTTGTTAATCCCCATGTCGCAAAAGTACTAGCGAAATATGATACACTGTTCTATCATAGTCATAGCCCTATAAAGGCTGCATTGGCCGAACGATTGATAAGAACTATTCGACTTTTAATTTCAAGATATTGTACATTGAAAAATACATCTGCTTTTATTCATGATTTAGATAAAATCATGTTGATTTATAATCAACGACCTCATCGATCATTATCCAATTCAACCCCAACGGAGGTTCATCATTCTGATCATGATACAATTGACACCTTTCTTAAACAATATTCCAATGAAACGAGTGTCAAGAAGAAAAAATTCAATGTTGGTGATACTGTTCGAATTAATAGAACAACTAATGTTTTTGAAAAGGGTAACTACTTGTGGTCCACAGAACTTTTTAAAGTGGCAAAAATATTTGACACTAAACCCATAACTTATCGTTTGCGCGATACCAAAGATGAAGAAATTCTCGGCGGCTTTTATGACTAAGAACTACAAAAAGTTAAAAATAATAGTGAAATCTATCAAATTGAAAAGATATTAAAGACTCGTACTCACAGGGGTAAGAAACAGTTACTTGTTCGGTGGCTAGGATACAACTCTGATTTTGATTCTTAAATCAGTGTTGAAGATATTGACAATGCCCAATGATTTATATGTAACTTTTATGTCCAACGTTTCCGATCCTCTCTACAACGACTTGAATAAGAAAAGTGAATTTTGGACGAAACTCTCCCCCGCCCTCAAATTCGATGATGGAAAGTATGAAGTGGCTCTTGTCGATTGTTTTCTCAAAAATACCTATGACATCCTGAGAAAGGATCGTGTGTATGATATAAAAGTTATACCATTCGATTGGTCACTCTTTGTCGACTATGAATGGGTTGAAGCACTTAAATCTAGCGAATATCCACATGTCAAATTGAAATATACTGAATACGATAATATGACCGATTTGTGTCGTACAATCAATAGAACTCATATCGCAGGAATGGTACATTCCATTTTAATTATTCAATGGAACACGATAGGATTTACATTACCTCACCTGTTGACAGTGAAATAATTATTCTCAATGATAATCTGAGAGACGTTCTTGGCTTTAAACAGAATATGATCAATGGGAAAAACGCTGGCACCGTTTACGGGATGGATCAAGCTATTTTTGCTGATTATCCACCTGGTTTCGCCTCGGACTCTTGCATATTTCTCTATGCATCTTTTGTGGAAACATCGAGAGTTCTAATGGAAACATCAGAAAACTTGCAATCATAAACGAAACAATTGTTACTTCTAAGTAAAATTTGGTATCTTTGACATAAAACTTTGACAAAAAAAATTTGGTATCTTTGACATAAAACTTGTTAGTTCTAACAGAAAATTTGTTATCACTGACGAAAAATTTTTACTTCGAAGAGAAATTTGATAGTTGTAACTAAAACTCTGTTAGTGTTAATGAAAAAATTATTACTTTAATGAGAAAATTTGTTAGTGTTATGGAAAACTTGGTACTTTTGACAGAAAACTATTTATCATTAACGGGAAAAAATTATACTTCTACGAAAAATTTGATATTTTTAAGTAGAAGTTTGTCAGTATTGAGGAAAAAGTTGTTCCTTCTAAGAGAAAATTTGTTAATGTTAAGGAAAACTTGCTACTTCTGACAGTCAACTTGTTATCATAAACGAAAAAATTGTTACTTCTTAGAAAAACCTAGTATCTTTTTGGGATAACTTGCTACATCTTACAGAAAACTTGTTATCACAGACGAAAAATTCTTAGTTCTAAGAGAAATTTGATAGTGTTAAGTAAAATTTTGTTAGTATTAAGGTAAAAGTTGTTACATCGAGGAGAAAATTTTTTGGTACTAAGAAAAATTGCTACTTCTGACAGAAAACTTGTTATCATAAACGAAAAAATTGTTACTTCTAAGAAAAACCTGGTATCTTTGGCAGAGAACTTGCTACATCTTACAGAAAACTTGTTATCACTGCCAAAAAAATGTTACTTCTAAGAAAAATTTGATAGCATTAAGTAAAAGTTTGTTAGTGTTCAGGAAAAAGTAGTTACTTTGAAGAGAAAATTTGTTAGTTTGAAAGAAAAACTTGCTACATCTGACAAAAAATTGCTATCAGAAACGAAAAAATTGTTACTACTAAGAAAAATTTGGTATCTTTGACAGAAAACGTGTTAGTTCTAACAGAAAATTTTTTATGACTGACGAAAAATTGTTACTTCTAAGAGAAATTTGATAGTTATAACTAAAACTCTGTTAGTGTTAAGGAAAGAATTATTAATTTGATGAGAAAATTTGTTAGTGTTAAGGAAAACTTGCTACTTTTGACAGAAAACTTTTTATCATGAATGGAAAAAAATTATACTTCTATGAAAAATTTGATAGTTTTAAGTAGAAGTTTGTTAGTATTGAGAAAAAAGTTGTTACTTCGAAGAGAATATTTGTTAGTATTAATGTAAAAGTTGTTACTAGGAGGAGAAAATTTTTTAGTATTAAGGAAAAATTGCTACTTCTAACAGAAAACTTGTTATCATAAACGAAGAAATTGTTATTTCTAAGAATAATTTGGTATCCTTGACATGGAGCTTGCTACTTCTTACAGAAAACTTGTTATCACTGACGAAAAAATTGTTACTTCTAAGAGATATTTGATAGTTTTAAGTAAAAGTTTGTTAGTATTCAGGAAAAAGTTGTTACTTTGAAGAGAAAATTTATTATAGTGTAGGAAAAATTGATACTTCCGACAGAAAACTTGTTATCATAAACGTAAAAATTGTTACTTCTAAGAAAAATTGGAATCTTTGGCAGAAGACTTGCTACTTCTTACAGAAAACTTGTTATCAGTGACGAAAAATTGTTACTTCTAAGAGAAATTTCAAAGTTGTAACTAAAACTCTGTTAGTGTTAAGGCAAAAATTGTTAATGTGATGAGAAAATTTGTTAGTGTTAAGGGAAACTTGCTACTTTTGACAAAAAAAATTTATCATTAACGGAAAGAAATTGTACTTCTAAGAAAAATTTGATAGTTTTAAGTAGAAGTTTGTTAGTATTGAGGAAGAAGTTGTTGCTTCGAAGAGAAAATTTGTTAGTGTTAAGAAAAACTTGCTACTTTTGACAGAAAACTTTTTATCATGAACGGAAAAAAATTATACTTCTATGAAAAATTTGATAGTTTTAAGTAGAAGTTTGTTAGTATTGAGGAAAAAGTTGTTACTTGGAAGAGAAGATTTGTTAGTATTAATGTAAAAGTTGTTACTAGGAGGAGAAAATTTTTTAGTGTTAAGGAAAAATTACTACTTCTAACAGAAAACTTGTTATCACAAACGAAGAAATTGTTATTTCTAAGAAAAATTTGGTATCCTTGACATGGAGCTTGCTACTTCATACAGAAAACTTGTTATCACTGACGAAAAAATTGTTACTTCCAAGAGATATTTGATAGTTTTAAGTAAAAGTTTGTTAGTATTCAGGAACAAGTTGTTACTTTGAAGAGAAAATTTATTATAGTGAAGGAAAACTTGATACTTCTGACAGAAAACTTGTTATCATAAACGTAAAACTTTTTACTTCTAAGAAAAATTGGAATCTTTGGCAGAAGACTTGCTACTTATTACAGAAAACTTGTTATCAGTGACGAAAAATTGTTACTTCTAAGAAAAATTTCAAAGTTGTAACTAAAACTCTGTTAGTGTTAAGGAAAAAATTGTTAATGTGATAAGAAAATTTGTTAGTGTTAAGGGAAACTTAATACTTTTGACAAAAAAATTTTATCATTAACGGAAAGAAATTGCACTTCTAAGAAAAATTTGATAGTTTTAAGCAAAAGTTTGTTAGTATTGAGGAAGAAGTTGTTGCTTCGAAGAGAAAATATGTTAGTGTTAAGAAAAACTTGCTACTTTTGACAGAAAACTTTTTATCATGAACGGAAAATAATTATACTTCTATGAAAAATTTGATAGTTTTAAGTAGAAGTTTGTTAGTATTGAGGAAAAAGTTATTACTTCGAAGAGAAGACTTGTTAGTATTAATGTAAAAGTTGTTACTAGGAGGAGAAAATTTTTTAGTGTTAAGGAAAAATTGCTACTTCTAACAGAAAACTTGTTATCATAAACGAAGAAATTGTTATTTCTAAGAAAAATTTGGTATCCTTGACATGGAACTTGCTACTTCTTACAGAAGACTTGTTATCACTGACGAAAAAATTGTTACTTCTAAGAGGTATTTGATAGTTTTAAGTAAAAGTTTGTTAGTATTCAGGAAAAAGTTGTTACTTGGAAGAGAAAATTTGTTATAGTGAAGGAAAACTTGATACTTCTGACAGAAAACTTGTTATCATAAACGTAAAAATTGTTACTTCTAAAAAAAATTGGAATTTTTGGCAGAAGACTTGCTACTTCTTACAGAAAACTTGTTATCAGTGACGAAAAATTGTTACTTCTAAGAGAAATTTCAAAGTTGTAACTAAAACTCTGTTAGTGTTAAGGAAAAAATTGTTAATGGGATGACAAAATTTGTTAGTGTTGAGGGAAACTTGCTACTTTTGACAAAAAAATTTTATCATGAACGGAAAAAAATTGTACTTCTAAGAAAAATTTGATAGTTTTAAGTAGAAGTTTGTTAGTATTGAGGAAGAAGTTGTTGCTTAGAAGAGAAAATTTGTTAATGTTAAGGAAAACTTGCTACTTCTGACAGTCAACTTGTTATCATAAACGAAAAAATTTTCACTTCTAAGAAAAATCTGGTATCTTTGGCAGAAAACTTACTACTTCTTCCAGAAAACATTTTATCACTGACAAAAATTGTTACTTCTAGGAGATATTTGATAGTGCTAATAAAAGTTTGTTAGTATTAAGGTAAAAGTTCCTACTTCAAGGAAGAAAATTTTTTAGTGCTAAGGAAAAATTGCTACTTCTGACAGAAAACTTGTTATCATAAACAAAGAAATTGTTATTTCTATGAAAAATTTGGTATCTTTGACAGAAAACATTCTACTTCTTACAGAAAACTTGTTATCACTGACGAAAAATTGTTACTTCTAAGAGATATTTAATTTTATTAGATAAAAGTTTGTTAGTATTAAGGAATAAGTTGTTACTTTGAAGAGAAAATTTTTTAGTGTGAAAGGAAAAATGGCTACTTCTAACAGAAAACTTGTTATTATAAACGAGAGTATTGTTATTTCTAAGAAAAATTTGTCTCTTTGACAGAAAACTTGCTACTTCTAACAAAAAACTTGTTATAACTAACGACAATTTGTTACTTCGATGTGAAACTTTGTTAGTGTTGAGGAAAACTTGCTACTTCCGACAGAAAACTTGTTATCATAGAAAAAAAGTTGTTACTTCTAAGAAAATTATGGCATCTTTGAAAGAGAACTTGCTACTTCTAACAGAAAATTTGTTATCACTGACGAAAAAATTGTTAATTCTAAGAGAAATTTATTATTTTTGATGTAAAACTTGGGGGTATTAGAAAAAATTTGTTAAAGTTAAGAAAAACCTATTACTTCTAAGAGAATTTTGATAGTGTTAAGTAAAAGCCTAGTAGTATTAATGAAAAAGTGGTTTCTTCGAAGAAAAATTTTTTTAGTGTTAAGAAAACCTTGCTACTTCTGACAGAAAACTTATTATCATAAACAAAAAATTGTTACTTCTAAGAAACATTTGGTATCTTTGACAGAAAACTTGTTATCACTGACGAAAAAATGGTAAGTTCTAAGAGTAATTTGATGATATTAAGTAAAAGTTTGTGAGTATTGAGGAAAAAGTTGTTACTTCGAAGAGAAAATTTGTTAGTGTGAAAGGAAACTTGCTAAATCTGACAGAAAACGTGCTATCATAAACGAAAAAATTGTTACTTCTAAGAAAAATTTGGTATCTTTGAGAGAAAACTTGTTAGCTGTAACAGAAAATTTGTTATCTCTAACGAAAAATTGTTACTTCTAAGAGAAATTTGATAGTCGTAACCAAAAATCTGTTAGTGTTAAGGAAAACTTGCTACTTTGGACAGAAAACTTTTAATCATGAACAGAAAAAATTATACTTCTACGAAAAATTTGATTGTTTTAAGTAGAAGTTTGTTGGTATTGAGGAAAAAGTTGTTACTTCGAAGAAAAATTTTTTTAGTGTTAAGAAAACCTTGCTACTTCTAACAGAAAACTTGTTATCATAAACAAAAAAATTGTTACTTCTAAGAAAAATCTGATATCTTTGGCAGAAAGCTTGCTACTTCTTACAGAAAACTTGTTATCACTGACGGAAAATTGTTACTTCTAAGAGAAATTTGAGTTAAGTTTGAGTTTGAGAAAAAGAGAAATTAGTGTTAAGTAAAAGTTTGTTAGTATTAAGGAAAAAGTTATTACTTCAAGGAGAAAATTTGTTAGTGTTAATGAAAAATTTGTACTTCTAACAGAAAACTTGTTATCATAAACGAAACAATCGTTACTTCTAAGTAAAATTTGGTATCTTTGACATAAAACTTTGACAAAAAAAATTTGGTATCTTTGACATAAAACTTGTTAGTTCTAACAGAAAATTTGTTATCACTGACGAAAAATTTTTACTTCTAAGAGAAATTTGATAGTTGTAACTAAAACTCTGTTAGTGTTAATGAAAAAATTATTTCTTTGATGAGTACATTTGTTAGTGTTATGGAAAACTTGGTACTTTTGATAGAAAACTATTTATCATTAACGGGAAAAAATTATACTTCTACGAAAAATTTGATATTTTTAAGTAGAAATTTGTCAGTATTGAGGAAAAAGTTTTTCCTTCTAAGAGAAAATTTGTTAATGTTAAGGAAAACTTGCTACTTCTGACAGTCAACTTGTTATCATAAACGAAAAAATTGTTACTTCTTAGAAAAACCTGGTATCTTTTGGGGATAACTTGCTACATCTTACAGAAAACTTGTTATCACCGAAGAAAAATTCTTAGTTCTAAGAGAAATTTGATAGTGTTAAGTAAAATTTTGTTAGTATTAAGGTAAAAGTTGTTATATCGAGGAGAAAATTTTTTGGTACTAAGAAAAATTGCTACTTCTGACAGAAAACTTGTTATCATAAACGAAAAAATTGTTACTTCTAAGAAAAACCTGGTATCTTTGGCAGAGAACTTGCTACATCTTACAGAAAACTTGTTATCACTGCCGAAAAAATGTTACTTCTAAGAGAAATTTGATAGCATTAAGTAAAAGTTTGTTAGTGTTGAGGAAAAAGTTGTTACTTTGAAGAGAAAATTTGTTAGTTTGAAAGAAAAACTTGCTACTTCTGACAAAAAATTGCTATCAAAAACGAAAAAATTGTTACTTCTAAGAAAAATTTGCTATCTTTGACAGAAAACGTGTTAGTTCTAACTGAAAATTTTTATGACTGACGAAAAATTGTTACTTCTAAGAGAAATTTGATAGTTATAACTAAAACTCTGTTAGTGTTAAGGAAAGAATTATTAATTTGATGAGAAAATTTGTTAGTGTTAAGGAAAACTTGCTACTTCTGACAGAAAACTTTTTATCATGAATGGAAAAAAATTATACTTCTATGAAAAATTTTATAGTTTTAAGTAGAAGTTTGTTAGTATTGAGAAAAAAGTTGTTACTTTGAAGAGAATATTTGTTAGTATTAATGTAAAAGTTGTTACTAGGAGGAGAAAATTTTTTAGTGTTAACGAAAAATTGCTACTTCTAACAGAAAACTTGTTATCATAAACGAAGAAATTGTTATTTCTAAGAAAAATTTGGTATCCTTGACATGGAGCTCGCTACTTCTTACAGAAAACTTGTTATCACTGACGAAAAAATTGTTACTTCTAAGAGATATTTGATAGTTTTAAGTAAAAGTTTGTTAGTATTCAGAAAAAAGTTGTTACTTTGAAGAGAAAGTTTATTATAGAAAAGGAAAACTTGATAATTCTGACAGAAAACTTGTTATCATAAACGTAAAAATTGTTACTCCTAAGAAAAATTGGAATCTTTGGCAGAAGACTTGCTACTTTTTACAGAAAACTTGTTATCAGTGACGAAAAATTGTTACTTCTAAGAGAAATTTCAAAGTTGTAACTAAAACTCTGTTAGTGTTAAGGAAAAAATTGTTAATGTGATGAGAAAATTTGTTAGTGTTAAAGGAAACTTGCTACTTTTGACAAAAAAGTTTTTATCATGAACGGAAAGAAATTGTACTTCTAAGAAAAATTTGATAGTTTTAAGTAGAAGTTTGTTAGTATTGAGGAAGAAGTTGTTGCTTCGAAGAGAAAATTTGTTAGTGTTAAGAAAAACTTGCTACTTTTGACAGAAAACTTTTAATCATGAACGGAAAAAAATTATACTTCTATGAAAAATTTGATAGTTTTAAGTAGAAGTTTGTTAGTATTGAGGAAAAAGTTGTTACTTCGAAGAGAAGATTTGTTAGTATTAAGTAAAAGTTGTTACTAGGAGAAGAAAATTTTTAGTGTTAAGGAAAAATTGCTACTTCTAAGAGAAAACTTGTTATCATAAACGAAGAAATTGTTATTTCTAAGAAAAATTTGGTATCCTTGACATGGAGCTTGCTACTTCTTACAGAAAACTTGTTATCACTGACGAAAAATTTGTTACTTCTAAGAGATATTTGATAGTTTTAAGTAAAAGTTTGTTAGTATTCAGGAAAAAGTTGTTACTTTGAAGAGAAAATTTATTATAGTGAAGGAAAACTTGATACTTCTGACAGAAAACTTGTTATCATAAACGTAAAAATTGTTACTTCTAAGAAAAATTGGAATCTTTGGCAGAAAACTTGCTACATATTACAGAAAACTTGTTATCAGTGACGAAAAATTGTTACTTCTAAGAGAAATTTCAAAGTTGTAACTAAAACTCTGTTAGTGTTAAGGAAAAAATTGTTAATGTGATGAGAAAATTTGTTAGTGTTAAGGGAAACTTGCTACTTTTGACAAAAAAAATTTATCATTAACGGAAAGAAATTGTACTTCTAAGAAAAATTTGATAGTTTTAAGTAGAAGTTTGTTAGTATTGAGGAAGAAGTTGTTGCTTCGAAGAGAAAATTTGTTAGTGTTAAGAAAAACTTGCTACTTTTGACAGAAAACTTTTTATCATGAACGGAAAAAAATTATACTTCTATGAAAAATTTGATAGTTTTAAGTAGAAGTTTGTTAGTATTGAGGAAAAAGTTGTTACTTGGAAGAGAAGATTTGTTAGTATTAATGTAAAAGTTGTTACTAGGAGGAGAAAATTTTTTAGTGTTAAGGAAAAATTACTACTTCTAACAGAAAACTTGTTATCACAAACGAAGAAATTGTTATTTCTAAGAAAAATTTGGTATCCTTGACATGGAGCTTGCTACTTCTTACAGAAAACTTGTTATCACTGACGAAAAAATTGTTACTTCCAAGAGATATTTGATAGTTTTAAGTAAAAGTTTGTTAGTATTCAGGAACAAGTTGTTACTTTGAAGAGAAAATTTATTATAGTGAAGGAAAACTTGATACTTCTGACAGAAAACTTGTTATCATAAACGTAAAACTTTTTACTTCTAAGAAAAATTGGAATCTTTGGCAGAAGACTTGCTACTTATTACAGAAAACTTGTTATCAGTGACGAAAAATTGTTACTTCTAAGAAAAATTTCAAAGTTGTAACTAAAACTCTGTTAGTGTTAAGGAAAAAATTGTTAATGTGATAAGAAAATTTGTTAGTGTTAAGGGAAACTTAATACTTTTGACAAAAAAATTTTATCATTAACGGAAAGAAATTGCACTTCTAAGAAAAATTTGATAGTTTTAAGCAAAAGTTTGTTAGTATTGAGGAAGAAGTTGTTGCTTCGAAGAGAAAATATGTTAGTGTTAAGAAAAACTTGCTACTTTTGACAGAAAACTTTTTATCATGAACGGAAAATAATTATACTTCTATGAAAAATTTGATAGTTTTAAGTAGAAGTTTGTTAGTATTGAGGAAAAAGTTATTACTTCGAAGAGAAGACTTGTTAGTAGTAATGTAAAAGTTGTTACTAGGAGGAGAAAATTTTTTAGTGTTAAGGAAAAATTGCTACTTCTAACGGAAAACTTGTTATCATAAACGAAGAAATTGTTATTTCTAAGAAAAATTTGGTATCCTTGACATGGAACTTGCTACTTCTTACAGAAGACTTGTTATCACTGACGAAAAAATTGTTACTTCTAAGAGGTATTTGATAGTTTTAAGTAAAAGTTTGTTAGTATTGAGGAAAAAGTTGTTACTTAGAAGAGAAAATTTGTTATAGTGAAGGAAAACTTGATACTTCTGACAGAAAACTTGTTATCATAAACGTAAAAATTGTTACTTCTAAAAAAAATTGGAATTTTTGGCAGAAGACTTGCTACTTCTTACAGAAAACTTGTTATCAGTGACGAAAAATTGTTACTTCTAAGAGAAATTTCAAAGTTGTAACTAAAACTCTGTTAGTGTTAAGGAAAAAATTGTTAATGGGATGACAAAATTTGTTAGTGTTGAGGGAAACTTGCTACTTTTGACAAAAAAATTTTATCATGAACGGAAAAAAATTGTACTTCTAAGAAAAATTTGATAGTTTTAAGTAGAAGTTTGTTAGTATTGAGGAAGAAGTTGTTGCTTAGAAGAGAAAATTTATTAGTGTTAAGAAAAACTTGCTACTTCTGACAGAAAACTTGTTATCAAAAAAGAAAAAAATTTTCACTTCTAAGAAAAATCTGGTATCTTTGGCAGAAAACTTACTACTTCTTCCAGAAAACATTTTATCACTGACAAAAATTGTTACTTCTAGGAGATATTTGATAGTGCTAATAAAAGTTTGTTAGTATTAAGGTAAAAGTTCCTACTTCAAGGAAGAAAATTTTTTAGTGTTAAGGAAAAATTGCTACTTCTGACAGAAAACTTGTTATCATAAACAAAGAAATTGTTATTTCTATGAAAAATTTGGTATCTTTGACAGAAAACATTCTACTTCTTACAGAAAACTTGTTATCACTGACGAAAAATTGTTACTTCTAAGAGATATTTAATTTTATTAGATAAAAGTTTGTTAGTATTAAGGAATAAGTTGTTACTTTGAAGAGAAAATTTTTTAGTGTGAAAGGAAAAATGGCTACTTCTAACAGAAAACTTGTTATTATAAACGAGAGTATTGTTATTTCTAAGAAAAATTTGTCTCTTTGACAGAAAACTTGCTACTTCTAACAAAAAACTTGTTATAACTAACGACAATTTGTTACTTCGATGTGAAACTTTGTTAGTGTTGAGGAAAACTTGCTACTTCCGACAGAAAACTTGTTATCATAGAAAAAAAGTTGTTACTTCTAAGAAAATTATGGCATCTTTGAAAGAGAACTTGCTACTTCTAACAGAAAATTTGTTATCACTGACGAAAAAATTGTTAATTCTAAGAGAAATTTATTATTTTTTATGTAAAACTTGGGGGTAATAGAAAAAATTTGTTAAAGTTAAGAAAAACCTATTACTTCTAAGAGAATTTTGATAGTGTTAAGTAAAAGCCTAGTAGTATTAATGAAAAAGTGGTTTCTTCGAAGAAAAAATTTGTTAGTGCGAAGGAAAACTTGCTACTTCTGACAGAAAACTTATTATCATAAACAAAAAATTGTTACTTCTAAGAAACATTTGGTATCTTTGACAGAAAACTTGTTATCACTGACGAAAAAATGGTAAGTTCTAAGAGTAATTTGATGATATTAAGTAAAAGTTTGTGAGTATTGAGGAAAAAGTTGTTACTTCGAAGAGAAAATTTGTTAGTGTGAAAGGAAACTTGCTAAATCTGACAGAAAACGTGCTATCATAAACGAAAAAAATTGTTACTTCTAAGAAAAATTTGGTATCTTTGAGAGAAAACTTGTTAGCTGTAACAGAAAATTTGTTATCTCTAACGAAAAATTGTTACTTCTAAGAGAAATTTGATAGTCGTAACCAAAAATCTGTTAGTGTTAAGGAAAACTTGCTACTTTGGACAGAAAACTTTTAATCATGAACAGAAAAAATTATACTTCTACGAAAAATTTGATTGTTTTAAGTAGAAGTTTGTTGGTATTGAGGAAAAAGTTGTTACTTCGAAGAAAAATTTTTTTAGTGTTAAGAAAACCTTGCTACTTCTAACAGAAAACTTGTTATCATAAACAAAAAAAATTTTACTTCTAAGAAAAATCTGATATCTTTGGCAGAAAGCTTGCTACTTCTTACAGAAAACTTGTTATCACTGACGGAAAATTGTTACTTCTAAGAGAAATTTGAGTTAAGTTTGAGTTTGAGAAAAAGAGAAATTAGTGTTAAGTAAAAGTTTGTTAGTATTAAGGAAAAAATTATTACTTCAATGAAAAAATTTGTTAGTGTTAATGAAAAATTTATACTTCTAACAGAAAACTTGTTATCATAAACGAAGATATTGTTATTTCTAAGTAAAATTTGGTATCTTTGACATAAAACTTTGACAAAAAAATTTGGTATCTTTGACATAAAACTTGTTAGTTCTAACAGAAAATTTGTTATCACTGACGAAAAATTTTTACTTCGAAGAGAAATTTGATAGTTGTAACTAAAACTCTGTTAGTGTTAATGAAAAAATTATTTCTTTGATGAGTACATTTGTTAGTGTTATGGAAAACTTGGTACTTTTGATAGAAAACTATTTATCATTAACGGGAAAAAATTATACTTCTACGAAAAATTTGATATTTTTAAGTAGAAATTTGTCAGTATTGAGGAAAAAGTTTTTCCTTCTAAGAGAAAATTTGTTAATGTTAAGGAAAACTTGCTACTTCTGACAGTCAACTTGTTATCATAAACGAAAAAATTGTTACTTCTTAGAAAAACCTGGTATCTTTTGGGGATAACTTGCTACATCTTACAGAAAACTTGTTATCACCGAAGAAAAATTCTTAGTTCTAAGAGAAATTTGATAGTGTTAAGTAAAATTTTGTTAGTATTAAGGTAAAAGTTGTTATATCGAGGAGAAAATTTTTTGGTACTAAGAAAAATTGCTACTTCTGACAGAAAACTTGTTATCATAAACGAAAAAATTGTTACTTCTAAGAAAAACCTGGTATCTTTGGCAGAGAACTTGCTACTTCTTACAGAAAACTTGTTATCACTGACGAAAAAATTGTTACTTCTAAGAGAAATTTGATAGCATTAAGTAAAAGTTTGTTAGTGTTGAGGAAAAAGTTGTTACTTTGAAGAGAAAATTTGTTAGTTTGAAAGAAAAACTTGCTACTTCTGACAAAAAATTGCTATCAAAAACGAAAAAATTGTTACTTCTAAGAAAAATTTGCTATCTTTGACAGAAAACGTGTTAGTTCTAACTGAAAATTTTTTATGACTGACGAAAAATTGTTACTTCTAAGAGAAATTTGATAGTTATAACTAAAACTCTGTTAGTGTTAAGGAAAGAATTATTAATTTGATGAGAAAATTTGTTAGTGTTAAGGAAAACTTGCTACTTCTGACAGAAAACTTTTTATCATGAATGGAAAAAAATTATACTTCTATGAAAAATTTTATAGTTTTAAGTAGAAGTTTGTTAGTATTGAGAAAAAAGTTGTTACTTTGAAGAGAATATTTGTTAGTATTAATGTAAAAGTTGTTACTAGGAGGAGAAAATTTTTTAGTGTTAACGAAAAATTGCTACTTCTAACAGAAAACTTGTTATCATAAACGAAGAAATTGTTATTTCTAAGAAAAATTTGGTATCCTTGACATGGAGCTCGCTACTTCTTACAGAAAACTTGTTATCACTGACGAAAAAATTGTTACTTCTAAGAGATATTTGATAGTTTTAAGTAAAAGTTTGTTAGTATTCAGAAAAAAGTTGTTACTTTGAAGAGAAAGTTTATTATAGTGAAGGAAAACTTGATAATTCTGACAGAAAACTTGTTATCATAAACGTAAAAATTGTTACTCCTAAGAAAAATTGGAATCTTTGGCAGAAGACTTGCTACTTTTTACAGAAAACTTGTTATCAGTGACGAAAAATTGTTACTTCTAAGAGAAATTTCAAAGTTGTAACTAAAACTCTGTTAGTGTTAAGGAAAAAATTGTTAATGTGATGAGAAAATTTGTTAGTGTTAAGGGAAACTTGCTACTTTTGACAAAAAAATTTTATCATTAACGGAAAGAAATTGTACTTCTAAGAAAAATTTGATAGTTTTAAGTAGAAGTTTGTTAGTATTGAGGAAGAAGTTGTTGCTTCGAAGAGAAAATTTGTTAGTGTTAAGAAAAACTTGCTACTTTTGACAGAAAACTTTTAATCATGAACGGAAAAAAATTATACTTCTATGAAAAATTTGATAGTTTTAAGTAGAAGTTTGTTAGTATTGAGGAAAAAGTTGTTACTTCGAAGAGAAGATTTGTTAGTATTAATGTAAAAGTTGTTACTAGGAGAAGAAAATTTTTAGTGTTAAGGAAAAATTGCTACTTCTAAGAGAAAACTTGTTATCATAAACGAAGAAATTGTTATTTCTAAGAAAAATTTGGTATCCTTGACATGGAGCTTGCTACTTCTTACAGAAAACTTGTTATCACTGACGAAAAATTTGTTACTTCTAAGAGATATTTGATAGTTTTAAGTAAAAGTTTGTTAGTATTCAGGAAAAAGTTGTTACTTTGAAGAGAAAATTTATTATAGTGAAGGAAAACTTGATACTTCTGACAGAAAACTTGTTATCATAAACGTAAAAATTGTTACTTCTAAGAAAAATTGGAATCTTTGGCAGAAGACTTGCTACTTATTACAGAAAACTTGTTATCAGTGACGAAAAATTGTTACTTCTAAGAGAAATTTCAAAGTTGTAACTAAAACTCTGTTAGTGTTAAGGAAAAAATTGTTAATGTGATGAGAAAATTTGTTAGTGTTAAGGGAAACTTGCTACTTTTGACAAAAAAATTTTATCATTAACGGAAGGAAATTGTACTTCTAAGAAAAATTAGATAGTTTTAAGCAGAAGTTTGTTAGTATTGAGGAAGAAGTTGTTGCTTCGAAGAGAAAATTTGTTAGTGTTAAGAAAAACTTGCTACTTTTGACAGAAAACTTTTTATCATGAACGGAAAAAAATTATACTTCTATGAAAAATTTGATAGTTTTAAGTAGAAGTTTGTTAGTATTGAGGAAAAAGTTATTACTTCGAAGAGAAGATTTGTTAGTATTAATGTAAAAGTTGTTACTAGGAGGAGAAAATTTTTAAGTGTTAAGGAAAAATTGCTACTTCTAACAGAAAACTTGTTATCATAAACAAAGAAATTGTTATTTCTAAGAAAAATTTGGTATCCTTGACATGGAACTTGCTACTTCTTACAGAAAACTTGTTATCACTGACGAAAAAATTGTTACTTCTAAGAGATATTTGATAGTTTTAAGTAAAAGTTTGTTAGTATTCAGGAAAAAGTTGTTACTTCGAAGAGAAAATTTTTTATAGTGAAGGAAAACTTGATACTTCTGACAGAAAACTTGTTATCAAAAACGAAAAAAATTTTTACTTCTAAGAAAAATCTGGTATCTTTGGCAGAAAACTTACTACTTCTTCCAGAAAACTTTTTATCACTGACAAAAATTGTTACTTCTAGGAGATATTTGATAGTGCTAATAAAAGTTTGTTAGTATTAAGGTAAAAGTTCCTACTTCGAGGAAGAAAATTTTTTAGTGTTAAGGAAAAATTGCTACTTCTGACAGAAAACTTGTTATCATAAACAAAGAAATTGTTATTTCTATGAAAAATTTGGTATCTTTGACAGAAAACATTCTACTTCTTACAGAAAACTTGTTATCACTGACGAAAAATTGTTACTTCTAAGAGATATTTAATTTTATTAGATAAACGTTTGTTAGTATTAAGGAATAAGTTTTTACTTCGAAGAGAAAATTTTTTAGTGTGAAAGGAAAAATGGCTACTTCTAACAGAAAACTTGTTATTATAAACGAAGATATTGTTATTTCTAAGAAAAATTTGTCTCTTTGACAGAAAAATTGCTACTTCTAACAGAAAACTTGTTATAACTGACGAAAATTTGTTACTTCGATGTGAAACTTTGTTAGTGTTGAGGAAAACTTGCTACTTCCGACAGAAAACTTGTTATCATAGAAAAAAAGTTGTTACTTCTAAGAAAATTATGGCATCTTTGAAAGAAAACTTGCTACTTCTAACAGAAAATTTGTTATCACTGACGAAAAAATTGTTAATTCTAAGAGAAATTTATTATCTTTGATGTAAAACTTGGGGGTATTAGAAAAAATTTGTTACAGTTATGAAAAACCTATTACTTCTAAGAGAATTTTGATAGTGTTAAGTAAAAGCCTAGTAGTATTAATGAAAAAGTGGCTTCTTTGAAGAAAAAATTTGTTAGTGCGAAGGAAAACTTGCTACTTCTGACAGAAAACTTGTTATCACTGACGAAAAAATGGTAAGTTCTAAGAGTAATTTGATGATATTAAGTAAAAGTTTGTGAGTATTGAGGAAAAAATTGTTACTTCGAAGAGAAAATTTGTTAGTGTGAAAGGAAACTTGCTACATCTGACAGAAAACGTGCTATCATAAACGAAAAAATTGTTACTTCTAAGAAAAATTTGGTATCTTTGAGAGAAAACTTGTTAGTTCTAACAGAAAATTTGTTATCTCTAACGAAAAATTGTTACTTCTAAGAGAAATTTGATAGTCGTAACTAAAACTCTGTTAGTGTTAAGGAAAACCTGCAACTTTGGACAGAAAACTTTTAATCATGAACGAAAAAAAATATACTTCTACGAAAAATTTGATTGTTTTAAGTAGAAGTTTGTTGGTATTGAGGAAAAAGTTGGTACTTCGAAGAGAAAATTTGTTAGTGTTAAGAAAAACTTGCTACTTCTAACAGAAAACTTGTTATCATAAACGAAAAAATTGTTACTTCTAAGAAAAATCTGATATCTTTGGCAGAAAGCTTGCTACTTCTTACAGAAAACTTGTTATCACTGACGGAAAATTGTTACTTCTAAGAGAAATTTGAGTTAAGTTTGAGTTTGAGAAAAAGAGAAATTAGTATTAAGTAAAAGTTTGTTAGTATTAAGGAAAAAGTTATTACTTCAAGGAGAAAATTTGTTAGTGTTAATGAAAAATTTATACTTCTAACAGAAAACTTGTTATCATAAACGAAGATATTGTTATTTCTAAGAAAAATTTTGACAGAAAATTTGTTATCATTGACTAAAAATGGTTAATTCTAAGAGAAATTTGATAGTATTAAGCAAAAGTTTGTTAGTGTTGAGGAAAAAGTTGTTACTTCGAAGAGAAAATTTTTTAGTGTGAAAGGAAAACTTGCTACTTCTGACAATATAACTTGCAATCATAAACGAAACAATTGTTACTTCTAAGTAAGATTTGGTATTTTTGACATAAAATTTTGACAAAAAAATTTGGTATCTTTGAAATTAAACTTGTTAGTTCTAACAGAAAATTTGTTATCACTGACGAAAAATTTTTACTTCTAAGAGAAATTTGATAGTTGTAAATAAAACTCTGTTAGTGTTAATGAAAAAATTATTACTTTGATGAGAAAATTTGTTAGTTTTATGGAAAACTTGCTACTTTTGACAGAAAACTATTTATCATTAACGGGAAAAAGTTATACTTCAACGAAAAATTTTATAGTTTTAAGTAGAAGTTTGTTAGTATTGAGGAAAAAGTTGTTACTTCTAAGAGAAAATTTGTTAATGTTAAGGAAAACTTGCTACTTCTGACAGTCAACTTGTTATCAGAAATGAAAAAAATTGTTACTTCTAAGAAAAACCTGGTATCTTTGGGGGAAAACTTGCTACATCTTAAAGAAAACTTGTTATCACCGAAGAAAAATTCTTACTTCTAAGAGAAATTTGATAGAGTTAAGTAAAAGTTTGTTAGTATTAAGGTAAAAGTTGCTACTTCGAGGAGAAAATTTTTGGTACTAAGAAAAATTGCTACTTCTGACAGAAAATTTGTTATCATAAACGAAAAACATATTACTTCTAAGAAAAACCTGGTATCTTTGGCAGAAAACTTGCTACATATTACAGAAAACTTATTATCACTGCCGAAAAAATGTTACTTCTAAGAGAAATTCTATAGTATTAAGTAAAAGTTTGTTAGTGTTGAGGAAAAAGTTGTTACTTTAAAGAGAAAATTTGTTAGTTTGAAAGGAAAACTAGCTACTTCTGACAAAAAATTGCTATCAGAAACGAAAAAATTGTTACTTCTCAGAAAAATTTGGTATCTTTGAAAGTAAACTTGTTAGTTCTAACAGAAAATTTGTTATGACTGACGAAAAATTGTTACTTCTAAGAGAAATTTGATAGTTATAACAAAAACTCTGTTAGGAAAGAATTGTTAATTGGATGAAAAAATTTGTTAGTGTTAAGGAAAACTTGCTACTTTTGACAGAAAACTTTTTATCAAGAACGGAAAAAATTATACTTCTATGAAAAATTTGATACTTTTAAGTAGAAGTTTGTTAGTATTGAGGAAAAAGTTGTTACTTCGAAGAGAAGATTTGTTAGTATTAATGTAAGAATTGTTACTAGGAGGAGACAATTTTTTAGTGTTAAGGAAAAATTGCTTCTTCTAACAGAAAACTTGTTATCATAAACGAAGAAATTGTTATTTCTAAAAAAAATTTGGTATCCTTGACATGGAACTTGCTAATTCTTGCAGAAAACTTGTAATCACTGACGAAAAAATTGTTACTTCTAAGAGATATTTCATAGTTTTAAGTAAAAGTTTGTTAGTATTGAGGAAAAAGTTGTTACTTCGAAGAGAAAATTTGTTATAGTGAAGGAAAACTTGATACTTCTGACAGAAAACTTGTTATCATAAACATAAAAATTGTTATTTCTAAGAAACATTGGAATCTTTGGCAGAAGACTTGCTACTTCTTACAGAAAACTTGTTATCAGTGACGAAAAATTGTTACTTCTAAGAGAAATTTCATAGTTGTAACTAAAACTTATACGGTACAGTTTTCATTTTTTAATAATTATAAGCCTGTATTTGTTGCCATGAATTTAACTTCTTTTTACAAGTGCTTCTTTTGATCATTTGGAGTTTGAATTTCATTATCGAGTTCTGAAAGTAAAAAGAAAATCTTTAATGAGAAATAAAAATAAAATTTGAACTTACATTAATTACATCAGCACCTTGTGGGACAATATTCCAGCACTACTGGGAGGATACGATCACCCCTGGAAAAAAAACACAAATAAACACGCATCCGTGATCTTTCTTCTGGCCAAAAATACAAAATTCTACATTGTTGCAGTTATGAGCTTAAAACCTCTACAGTAGGGTTCTCTGATACGCTGAATCTGATGATGTGATTTTCATTAAGGTTCTTTGACTTTTAGTGAGGGGGGATTTTTCTCTTTTTTTTCAAAAATAAGGGAAATTCTCTCAGCCGCTTTACTTTTGATGAGTAAAACTAAACTTATTGAAACTTATATATTTGAAATCAACATAAAAATTTGATTCTTTTGATGTATCTACTGGTATCTAATTCCCTTTTTAGAGTTTTGGTTACTATTGAGCCGGGTTACTCCTTACTTACAGTTCGTTACCACGAACTGTTTGAGCCAGGCTTTTTGGAAGCTAACCTCAAACGTATTTTTTGTGATCGGTTCTGTGTTAATGTATATTGTTTTTCTTTAAATATTTTGTAAGATCATTTTTGATTAAATTTATGTATAGAGCATTTAATGCATTTAGTCCTTATTTACGGAAATTTTATTATTAATCTTATGTCTGATTTCAATTGCTTCTCGGACTACCTGTTTTATGGTTAGGTCATTGCTAATATGGGCATATTAGATAATAGAGATAATAGAGGCATAATGATATAATAGATATTTATGACAATGCTAAACTAACATAACCACAAAATTCCACATTATTACATAGAAATAGCAAAACCATAGGTTAGATTCCGTTAGGTTAGACTAACCTAACCTAATGTAACCTATGGTTTTGGTATTTCTATGCAATAATGTGGAATTTTGTGGTTATGTTAATTTAGTATTGTCATCAATATCCATTGTCTCCCTCCTCGACACCTAGCTCTTTACGTTAAAGTTCGAATTCTGTCCGTTCCGTCACCTTGAAAAAAATCGGTAAAATTACCCCCTGAAAATTTCACCCCTGGAAACCCCCTCCTCATGTAAAATTAATATCTAATATAAGTTTGAAGGTCTAGGGTAGCAGCTGCACCCCTGCCTCTCCATTCCTACGCCTATGGCCGTAATCATGTTAATTTCTGCTCGTTTTGAGTTTGACTCGGTTGCCCATATTAGCAAGAAACTAGGCATAAAACAGGTAGTCCGAGAAGCAATTAAAATCGGACTTAAGATTAATAATAAGATTTCCGTAAAAAAGGACTAAATGCATTAATTGCTCTATACACAACTTTAATAAAAAATGATCTTACAAAATATTTCAAGAAAAAACAATAGACATTAACACAGAACCGATCACAAAAAAATACCTTTGAGACTAGCTGCCTAAAAACCTGGCTCAAACAGTTCGTGGTAACGAACTGTAAGTAAGGAGCAACCCGGCTCAATAGTTACCGAAACTCTAAAAAAGGAATTTGATACCCGTAGATACATCAAAAGAATCAGATTTTTATGTTGATTTCAAATATATAAGTTGCATTAAGTTTAGTTTTACTCATCGAAAGTTAAGCGCCTGAGAAAATTTCCCTTATTTTCGGAAAAAAGAGAAACACCCCCCTCCCTAAAATTCATAAAAACTTAATGAAAATCACATCACCAGATTCAGCGTATCAGAGAACCCTACTGTAGAGGTTTTAAGCTCATAACTGCAACAATGTAGAATTTTGAATTTTTGCCAGAAGAAAGATCACGGATGCGTGTTTATTTGTTTTTTTTCCAGGGGTGATCGTATCCTCCCAGTAGTGCTGAAATATCACGGAAGGACTAATTCGAAGGGAAGTTGAAAGTTCCAGTGCCCTTTTTAAGTGACAAAAAAATTGAGGGCAACTAGGCCCCCTCCCACGCTCATTGTTTCCCAAAGTCACCCAATCAAAATTTGAGATAGCCAGTTTCCTCAGCATGGACGAAAAATATAATGACTGTTTCTTTGAGAATAACTTAACCCCCCCACAGTCCCCGGAGGAAGAGCTGTGGTTATGAGCTTTGCCCAATGTGTGCATATAAATATTGGTTATTGGAAAGTACACAGAAGTTTTCAGGGGGGATTTTTTCTGGTAGTGGGGGGAGGGGGTGGATTGCGGGTTACGTGAGAGGATCTTTTCATGGAGAAATTTTTCTGGGGGGATGAACATTGCTATGAAGGGGGTATCGGATTTCCCTCATTATTATTTAAAAAACGATCAGAAATTAAAAAAAAAATTTCAACTGAAAGTAAGGAGCAACATTAAAACTTAAAACAAACAGAAATTATTTTTTATATGATTGGGTTCACCCCCTCCTCAAGACCTTGCTCTTTACGCTAAAGTTTTTTAGTACTTTCATGTCAAAAAATGCAAAATTCCACATTTTTGCTGATATGTGTTTGAATGCTTGCCTTTAACAATAGAACGACGCATTCATTTTAAGAAAAAGCCCTCGGCTTTGTTATAACTGTTTCATTGATGGGGACTTTGAAGGTTACATGTAAATGAATGAAGTCCTATACCTTGCAAACTGTTCTGTACTTCTAAATAACATTGGTTAATTTAATTATTGAAAGAGGTGTACCGTTGTTCCCATAAATTATTTGCTGTTTGATGCTTTTTTCTTCAGTGCATATTGAAATGAATATCTCAAGTGAAGCCGCCGGTCCTTCAAGGGCAACAGTTATTGTCCCACAAGGTGCTGATGTAATTAATGTAAGTTTAAATTTTATTTTTTATTTCTCATTAAAGATTTTACTTTTACTTTCAGAACTCCATAATGAAATTCAAACTCCAAATGATCAAAAGAAGCACGTGTTAAAAGAAGTTAAATTCATGGCAACAAATACAGGCTTATAATTATTACTAAATAATAACCGTACCGTATAAAAATAATTTGAAATGAGAAATGAAAAAAAAAGAAAATGCTGCTTTTCAGGAGATTAGTCTCCACATTGTATAAATTTACTGACCGCTTTTCAAGGGGTTACTCGCGTCATTGTATATATGACCTGAATTTCCTACATTAATTCCTGAAGAAGATTAATTCCAGTTCTTCAGAAGATTAATTCCTGTATGATGTACCTGTATTGATTGAAGTAGAATAGTTAATTGGCTGTTTTGGGTTTTCAGACTTAGGTTTTTTAGATTTTCATGTGTGTTTGTTTCCTGGAGTTTATTATTTTAAAAGTTAACTTTAGTATTTCGTGGTTTGACTTGCCTGAAATCATTAATTAGAATAGTTAATTGTCTGTTTAGGGTTTTCAGGCCTAGATTTTTTTGATTTTCGTTTGTAAGCTCTAGTTTTTTTCTAGAAAAATTATGGAAAATACATATTTCTGGCTCAACTGTGAAACTTCGGTTTGAAAAAAGTCCAGTTTTGGATCGAAAAAATAACTATTTCCGTAAAATCTGAACTAATAAAGGTTTTTGACTGTAAACTCTAGTTTTTGTGAGAAAGTTATGGAAAATACATTTCTCTGGCTCAAATGTGAAACTTTGGTTAGAAAAAAGTCCAGCGGAGTGCTTTAAGTTGCATATAAAAAAAAATTATAAAGATTTATTTTTGCTTCTAAAAGGTGTAATTTTCTCAGACGGATGTGACCTCGCTCAGTGTCCAAACAGATCCTCTTGCTTTTCTGACAGATGTGTCAATGGAGCTTTTCCCCTGAATTTTCTGTTCTGATTGTCAACCGATGTTAAAAGGAGTTTGTTCTCCAATTCTATGCTTAGAATAGAGAAACACAATTATAAAATTATTCATTTCATCATGTACGGTGTGATCGATTCTGAATACATTGGCATAAAACATTCATCTTGTGGAGTAATTTTCGATTGTGTGTTTTTATTACTGGCTGAAGATCATAGAAAAATATACAATTATCATTGGGATGTTAACTATAACTTGTTTGATTATGATAAACGCTTATGAAGTACTACGTTACGCTGTATAAACGGACTTTGATTCTACGATAGAAAAATAAAACCTTTTAATAAAAATACTATAGAATTAAAGCATGTACAAGAGGAAGTCCGTGAAATTTGCAGCTATTTTGGAGTAAAAGCGTAATAAGTTAAAGGAAATGTCCCTATCGATAAGCTCATGAACCTAGAATGTGACACTAATATCCTCCTTTTTAACTTAGAGGACTTTGGATGTGAAAAATATCTCAATGCGATTCATCGTCCCATTGATGAGGTGAGGTTTTTTATGGAATGGGTACCTGAAATAATACCACATATGGACAAGTGTATTAGATATCCGCTAATGCAAAATAAAGCACCTCCCATTTCATGGGATCATCGAATGTTGATGAGTAACGATGAGCCCGATAATGATGAATGGTGATAACACTCCCCATGATATCCAATCCCTAAAGGTGTAGTGATAGTTGTATAATCCATTATGTGAAAAGAGTTAAAAAATGCTATTAATATTATTATAATTTAAAATAAAAAAGGGTTTTAAAATAATTTTAAAAAAATATGTAAATAACATTAATAGAGAGTTAATAGCTAAAGTTATTATCTGAAAAATTTCTGTCATAAGTTGTGTTACTTGTAGCAAAAATGAACATAGTAAAATAGAATGTGTTGACCAGACATACATTTGGTCGGTAAGCTATTTTAATCCTATATTACACCTAAGATTTTAGCTCTGAAAGCTCTAAGTATATTGACCTTTTTAATGAATTGTCCTTTTACTAGCATTTTATTCCATTGAATTTAAGTACATTAAACGAAAAATGGCTAAGTTTGTTAATGATGAGTTATTTTCTAGCGAAAACACACAAAATCAGAAAAAAACGTCAAATGTTTCTTTATTAGCTATGCAATTGTAATTCAATCCTGTGAAAAATTTATTTCCGGGTAATTATCCTTGCGCGAACTGTAAGTAAGGACCGAGGAGCTCTTGTTGACGGCATTCGGTTGATGCACCGTCATTTTCATTAATGTCACTTAACTTTCAGTGTTGTTTCCCCCCTTTTTTCAGAAATTGAACATTAAATCTCGTATATACTTTTACCATTGACATTAAATCTCGTACCGGCTTTTACTACATTTTATTAATAAACAAATTCACATACATTTTGTAAGCACTTTACTCGTAGGGCACTAAAATCAATATTATGCAAGTCAGAGAGGATATTTTCCACCATAAAGTCGTTTAGACGTGGATTGTCTACACAAATATTTGGACCCCTCAACCCCATTACATAGCTAATAAAGGAACATTAAACATGTTTCTGATTTTGTTTGTTTTCACAAGAAAGTAGCTCATCATTAACAAACTTAGCAATTTTTTCGTTTAATGTACTTAAATTAAATGGAATAAAATGCTAGTAAAAGGGCAATTCATTAAAAAGATCAATATACTTAATGAGCTTTCAGAGCTAAAATCTTAGGTCTAATATAGGTTTAAAATCGCTTACCGACCAAATGTATATCTGGCCAACACATTCTATTGTACTATATTAATTTTCTTATGCTAGATATGCATAGAGTAATGATACCAGCAGAGACTTCTCTACATGAATAGTTCAGTTTGATTAAATCGTCCGCTTAGAGTGCTATCAATCAGGACCTCAACCTCCAGGGGTCATCTCCCCGCAACCCCATTGAATAGCTAATAAAGGAACATTTTTCTGATTTTGTGTGTTTTCGCTGGAAAGTAGCTCATCATTAACAAACTTTGCCATTTTTTCGTTTAATACACTTAAATTCAATGAAATAAAATACTAGTAAAAGGACAATTCATTAAAAAGGTCAATATACTTAAAGAGCTTTCAGAGCTAAAATCTTAGGTTTAATATAGGTTTTAAAGATCTGAAAACACTGTATATGATATTGCTTCAAAAAGACAGATTGAAACACGGCAGAAAAGGAAGATCGAAAGAAGAGACAGAAAAAAGAGAGCTTTCTCTACAGAGATATCTCAAAATATAGTATAACAGACAGTGATGAAAACTCAAAGAAAAATGTGCATAGTGCAAGATAAGACACTGAATTTTATAATGAATATGATCTAAGAGAAGAGAAAAAGTGGTCCTTTAAGCAATCCTATCACTCTCACTGCTGACTCTAGACTGACCATGATTCGTTCTACTTAATCTAACATTCTAACAAAAAGAAAGGAAGATTTTCGATTTTGAAACAAGTGTATTGTATAATTACAACAATAATATTACACATGTACAATTAGCGATACATTTTATTGTCTTCGATATGCTTCACTATTGCACTTAAAGCACATTGAAGTCTATTCACATGCGCTATATCATCTTTTGCAGCGAAGCATAATTGATCCTCCATTTTAAATTTGCTCAAGGATAACACATATCTTGCATATACTTCATCTAATTCCAGACAAAGTCGCGATCCTCTCGTGTTTTCCACCGCAATGTTTGGTGCTCTTGTATCATTGCTACCAATTCAACTATCAACTTCTAATAGTGTAAACATTCCACTCATTATTACAAATATATTCTAATAAGTAAAGTCAAACTGTTCTCACTCCTTGAATTCTATTCACAAACTAATAACAACTATAGCAAAAATCCTTTCCTTATATTCACTGCAATTCTGTACCGTTAATATTTCCAACCCTTCTGATTGGCCTTCTTAGTGTTAATGAAAAAATTATTACTTTGATGAGAAAATTTGTTAGTGTTATGGAAAACTTGCTACTTTTGACAGAAAACTATTTATCATTAACGGGAAAAAATTATACTTCTACGAAAAATTTTATAGTTTTAAGTAGAAGTTTGTTAGTATTGAGGAAAAAGTTGTTACTTCTAAGAGAAAATTTGTTAATGTTAAGGAAAACTTACTACTTCTGACAGTCAACTTGTTATCAGAAATGAAAAAAATTGTTACTTCTAATAAAAACCTGGTATCTTTGGGGGAAAACTTGCTACATCTTAAAGAAAACTTGTTATCACCGACGAAAAATTCTTACTTCTAAGAGAAATTTGATACAGTTAAGTAAAAGTTTGTTAGTATTAAGGTAAAAGTTGTTACTTCGAGGAAAAAATTTTTGGTACTAAGAAAAATTGCTACTTCTGACAGAAGATTTGTTATCATAAACGAAAAAATTATTACTTCTAAGAAAAACCTGGTATCTTTGGCAGAAAACTTGCTACATATTACAGAAAACTTATTATCACTGCCGAAAAAAATGTTACTTCTAAGAGAAATTCTATAGTATTAAGTAAAAGTTTGTTAGTGTTGAGGCAAAAGTTGTTACTTCGAAGAGAAAATTTGTTAGTTTGAAAGGAAAACTAGCTACTTCTGACAAAAAATTGCTATCAGAAACGAAAAAATTGTTACTTCTCAGAAAAATTTGGTATCTTTGAAAGAAAACTTGTTAGTTCTAACAGAAAATTTGTTATGACTGACGAAAAATTGTTACTTCTAAGAGAAATTTGATAGTTATAACTAAAACTCTGTTAGTGTTAAGGAAAGAATTGTTACTTTGATGAAAAAATTTGTTAGTGTTAAGGAAAACTTGCTACTTTTGATAGAAAACTTTTTATCAAGAACGGAAAAAAATTATACTTCTATGAAAAATTTGATACTTTTAAGTAGAAGTTTGTTAGTATTGAGGAAAAAGTTGTTATTTCGAAGAGAAGATTTGTTAGTATTAATGTAAGAATTGTTACTAGGAGGAGAAAATTTTTTAGTGTTAAGGAAAAATTGCTTCTTCTAACAGAAAACTTGTTATCATAAACGAAGAAATTGTTATTTCTAAGAAAAATTTGGTATCCTTGACGTGGAACTTGCTAATTCTTGCAGAAAACTTGTAATCACTGACGAAAAAATTGTTACTTCTAAGAGATATTTGATAGTTTTAAGTAAAAGTTTGTTAGTATTGAGGAAAAAGTTATTACTTCGAAGAGAAAATTTGTTATAGTGAAGGAAAACTTGATACTTCTGACAGAAAACTTGTTATCATAAACATAAAATTGTTATTTCTAAGAAACATTGGAATCTTTGGCAGAAGACTTGCTACTTCTTACAGAAAACTTGTTATCAGTGACGAAAAATTGTTACTTCTAAGAGAAATTTCATAGTTGTAACTAAAACTTATACGGTACAGTTTTCATTTTGTAATAATTATAAGCCTGTATTTGTTGCCATGAATTTAACTTCTTTTTACAAGTGCTTCTTTTGATCATTTGGAGTTTGAATTTCATTATGGAGTTCTGAAAGTAAAAGTAAAATCGTTAATGAGAAATAAAAATAAAATTTGAACTTACATTAATTACATCAGCACCTTGTGGGACAATATTCCAGCACTACTGGGAGGAAACGATCACCCCTGGAAAAAAACACAAATAAACACGCATCCGTGATCTTTCTTCCGGCCAAAAATACAAAATTCTACATTGTTGCAGTTATGAGCTTAAAACCTCTACAGTAGGGTTCTCTGATACGCTGAATCTGATGATGTGATTTTCATTAAGGTTCTTTGACTTTTAGTGAGGGGGGATGTTTCTCTTTTTTTTCAAAAATAGGGGAAATTCTCTCAGCCGCTTTACTTTTGATGAGTAAAACTAAACTTATTGAAACTTATATATTTGAAATCAACATAAAAATTTGATTCTTTTGATGTATCTACTGGTATCAAATTCCCTTTTTAGAGTTTCGGTTACTATTGAGCCGGGTTACTCCTTACTTACAGTTCGTTACCACGAACTGTTTGAGCCAGGCTTTTTGGAAGCTAGCCTCAAACGTATTTTTTGTGATCGGTTCTGTGTTAATGTATATTGTTTTTCTTTAAATATTTTGTAAGATCATTTTTGATTAAATTTATGTATAGAGCATTTAATGCATTTAGTCCTTATTTATGGAAATTTTATTATTAATCTTATGTCTGATTTCAATTGCTTCTCGGACTACCTGTTTTATGGTTAGGTCATTGCTAATATGGGCAACCGAGTCAAGCTCAAAACGAGCAGAAATAACATGATTAGGGCCAGAGGCGTAGGGATGGAGAGAAAGGGGGGCAGCTGCCACCCTAGACCTTCAAACTTACATTAGATATTAATTTTACATGAGGAGGGGGTTTCCAGGGGTGAAAGTTTCAGGGGGGAATTTTACTGATTTTTTCCAAGGAGGCGGAACGGACAGAATTCAAACTTTAACATAAAGAGCTAGGTGTCGAGGAGGGAGATAATATATATTGATGACAATGCTAAACTAACATAACCGCAAAATTCCACATTATTACATAGAAATAGCAAAACCATAGGTTAGGTTAGGTTAGGTTAGACTAACCTAACCTAATACAACCTATGGTTTTGGTATTTCTATGCAATAATGTGGAATTTTGTGGTTATGTTAATTTAGTATTGTCATCAATATCCATTGTATCCCTCCTCGACACCTAGTTCTTTACGTTAAAGTTCGAATTCTGTCAGTTCCGTCACCTTGAAAAAAATCGGTAAAATTACCCCCTGAAAATTTCAAAAATTTCAACCCCCTCCTCATGTAAAATTAATATCTAATGTAAGTTTGAAGGTCTAGGGTAGCAGCTGCCCCCCTGCCTCTCCATTCCTACGCCTATGGCCGTGATCATGTTAATTTCTGCTCCTTTTGAGTTTGACTCGGTTGCCCATATTAGCAAGAAACTAGGCATAAAACAGGGAGTCCGAGAAGCAATTAAAATCAGAGTTAAGATTAATAATAAGATTTCCGTAAATAAGGACTAAATGCATTAAATGCTCTATACACAACTTAAATCAAAAATGATCTTACAAAATATTTCAAGAAAAAACAATAGACATTAACACAGAACCGATCACGAAAAAATACCTTTGAGACTAGCTGCCAAAAAACCTGGCTCAAACAGTTCGTGGTAACGAACTGTAAGTAAGGAGCAACCCGGCTCAATAGTTACCGAAACTCTAAAAAGGAATTTTATACCCGTAGATACATCAAAAGAATCAGATTTTTATGTTGATTTCAAATATATAAGTTGCATTAACTTTAGTTTTACTCATCGAAAGTTAAGCGCCTGAGAAAATTTCCCTTATTTTCGGAAAAAAGAGAAACACCCCCCTCCCTAAAAGTCATAAAAACTTAATGAAAATCACATCACCAGATTCAGCGTATCAGAGAACCCTACTGTAGAGGTTTTAAGCTCATAACTGCAACAATGTAGAATTTTTAATTTTTGCCAGAAGAAAGATCACGGATGCGTGTTTATTTGTTTTTTTTTTCCAGGGGTGATCGTATCATCCCAGTAGTGCTGGAATATCACAGAAGGACTAATTCGAAGGGAAGTTGAAAGTTCCAGTGCCCTTTTAAGTGACAAAAAAAATTGAGGGCAACTAGGCCCCCTCCCACGCTTATTGTTTCCCAAAGTCACCCAATCAAAATTTGAGATAGCCAGTTTCCTCAGCATGGACGAAAAATATAATGACTGTTTCTTTGAGAATGACTTAACCCCCCCACAGGCCCCGGGGGAAGAGCTGTAGGTTATGAGCTTTGCCCTATGTTTACATATAAGTAATGGTTATTGGGAAGTACACAGACGTTTTCAGGGGGGATTTTTTCTGGTAGTGGGGGGAGGGGGTGGATTGTGGGTTACGTGAGAGGATCTTATCATGGAGAAATTTTTCTGGGGGGATGAACATTGCTATGAAGGGGGTGTCGGATTTCCTTGCATTATTATTTAAAAAAATGATCAGAAATTAAAAAAAAAATTTCAACTGAAAGTAAGGAGCAACATTAAAACTGAAAACAAACAGAAATTATTATTTATATGACTGGGTTCACCCCCTCCTCAACACCTTGCTCTTGACGCTAAAGTTTTTTAGTACTTTCATGTCAAAAAATGCAAAATTCCACATTTTTGCTGATATGTGTTTGAATGCTTGCCTTTAACAATAGAACGACGCATTCATTTTAAGAAAAAGCCCTCGGATTTGTTATAACTGTTTCATTGATGGGGACTTTGAAGGTTACATGTAAATGAATGAAGTCCTATACCTTGCAAACTGTTCTGTACTTCTAAATAACATTGGTTAATTTAATTATTGAAAGAGGTGTACCGTTGTTCCCATAAATTATTTGCTGTTTGATGCTTTTTTCTTCAGTGCATATTGAAATGAATATCTCAAGTGAAGCCGCCGGTCCTTCAAGGGCAACAGTTATTGTCCCATAAGGTGCTGATGTAATTAATGTAAGTTTAAATTTTATTTTTTATTTCTCATTAAAGATTTTACTTTTACTTTCAGAACTCCATAATGAAATTCAAACTCCAAATGATCAAAAGAAGCACGTGTTAAAAGAAGTTAAATTCATGGCAACAAATACAGGCTTATAATTATTACTAAATAATAACCGTACCGTATAAATATAATTTGAAATGAGAAATGAAAAAAAAAGAAAATGCTGCTTTTCAGGAGATTAGTCTCCACATTGTATAAATTTACTGACCGCTTTTCAAGGGGTTACTCGCGTCATTGTATATATGACCTGAATTTCCTACCAGTTCTTCAGAAGATTAATTCCTGTATGATGTAGCTGTATTGATTGAAGTAGAATAGTTAATTGGCTGTTTTGGGTTTTCAGACTTAGGTTTTTTAGATTTTCATGTGTGTTTGTTTCCTGGAGTTTATTATTTTAAAAGTTAACTTTAGTATTTCGTGGTTTGACTTGCCTGAAATCATTAATTAGAATAGCTAATTGTCTGTTTAGGGTTTTCAGGCCTAGATTTTTTTTATTTTTGTTTGTAAGCTCTAGTTTTGTTCTATAAAATTATGGAAAATACATATTTCTGGCTCAACTGTGAAACTTCGGTTTGAAAAAAGTCCAGTTTTGGATCGAAAAAATAACTATTTCCGTAAAATCTGAAGTAATAAAGGTTTTTGACTGTAAACTCTAGTTTTTGTGAGAAAGTTATGGAAAATACATTTCTCTGGCTCAAATGTGAAACTTTGGTTAGAAAAAAGTCCAGCGGAGTGCTTTAAGTTGCATATAAAAAAAATATTTATAAAGATTTATTTTTGTTTCTAAAAGGTGTAATTTTCTCAGACGGATGTGACCTCGCTCAGTGTCCAAACCGATCCTCTTGCTTTTCTGACAGATGTGTCAATGGAGCTTTTTCCCTGACTTTTCTGTTCTGATTGTCAACCGATGTTAAAAGGAGTTTGTTCTCCAATTCTATGCTTAGAATAGAGAAACACAATTATAAAATTATTCATTTCATCATGTACGGTGTGATCGATTCTGAATACATTGGCATAAAACATTCATCTTGTGGAGTAATTTTCGATTGTGTGTTTTTATTACTGGCTGAAGATCATAGAAAAATATACAATTATCATTGGGATGTTAACTATAATTTGTTTGATTATGATAAACGCTTATGAAGTACTACGTTACGCTGTATAAACGGACTTGGATTCTACGATAGAAAAATAAAACCTTTTAATAAAGATACTATAGAATTAAAGCATGTACAAGAGGAAGTCCGTGAAATTTGCAGCTATTTTGGAGTAAAAGCGTAATAAGTTAAAGGAAATGTCCCTATCGATAAGCTCATGAACCTAGAATGTGACACTAATATCCTCCTTTTTAACTTAGAGGACTTTGGATGTGAAAAATATCTCAATGCGATTCATCGTCCCATTGATGAGGTGAGGTTTTTTATGAAATGGGTACCTGAAATAATACCACATGTGGACAAGTGTATTAGATATCCGCTAATGCAAAATAAAGCACCTCCCATTTCATGGGATCATCGAATGTTGATGAGTAACGATGAGCCCGATAATGATGAATGGTGATAACACTCCCCATGATATCCAATCTCTAAAGGTATAGTGATAGTTGTATAATCCATTATGTGAAAAGAGTTAAAAAATGCTATTAATATTATTATAATTTAAAATAAAAAAGGGTTTTAAAATAATTTTAAAAAAATATGTAAATAACATTAATAGAGAGTTAATAGCTAAAGTTATTATCTGAAAAATTTCTGTCATAAGTTGTGTTACTTGTAGCAAAAATGAACATAGTAAAATAGAATGTGTTGACCAGACATACATTTGGTCGGTAAGCTATTTTAATCCTATATTACACCTAAGATTTTAGCTCTGAAAGCTCTAAGTATATTGACCTTTTTAATGAATTGTCCTTTTACTAGCATTTTATTCCATTGAATTTAAGTACATTAAACGAAAAATGGCTAAGTTTGTTAATGATGAGTTATTTTCTAGCGAAAACACACAAAATCAGAAAAAAACGTCAAATGTTTCTTTATTAGCTATGCAATTGTAATTCAATCCTGTGAAAAATTTATTTCCGGGTAATTATCCTTGCGCGAACTGTAAGTAAGGACCGATGAGCTTTTGTTGACGGCATTCGGTTGATGTACCGTCATTTTCATTAATGTCACTTAACTTTCAGTGTTGTTTCCCCCCTTTTTTCAGAAATTGAACATTAAATCTCGTATATGCTTTTACCATTGACATTAAATCTCGTACGGGCTTTTACTACATTTTATTAATAAACAAGTTCACATACATTTTGTAAGCACTTTACTCGTAGGGCACTAAAATCAATATTATGCAAGTCAGAGAGGATATTTTCCACCATAAAGTCGTTTAGACGTGGATTGTCTACACAAATATTTGGGCCCCTCAACCCCATTACATAGCTAATAAAGGAACATTTAACATTTTTCTGATTTTGTTTGTTTTGACAAGAAAGTAGCTCATCATTAACAAACTTAGCAATTTTTTCGTTTAATGTACTTAAATTAAATGGAATAAAATGCTAGTAAAAGGGCAATTCATTAAAAAGATCAATATACTTAATGAGCTTTCAGAGCTAAAATCTTAGGTCTAATATAGGTTTAAAATCGCTTACCGACCAAATGTATATCTGGCCAACACATTCTATTGTACTATATTAATTTTCTTATGCTAGATATGCATTGAGTAATGATACCAGCAGAGACTTCTCTACATGAATAGTTCAGTTTGATTAAATCGTCCGCTTAGAGTGCTATCAGTCAGGACCTCAACCTCCAGGGGTCATCTCCCCGCAACCCCATTGCATAGCTAATAAAGGAACATTTTTCTGATTTTGTGTGTTTTCGCTGGAAAGTAGCTCATCATTAACAAACTTTGCCATTTTTTCGTTTAATACACTTAAATTCAATGAAATAAAATGCTTGTAAAAGGACAATTCATTAAAAAGATCAATATACTTAAAGAGCTTTCAGAGCTAAAATCTTAGGTTTAATGTAGGTTTTAAAGATCTGAAAACACTGTATATGATATTGCTTCAAAAAGACAGATTGAAACACGGCAGAAAAGGAAGATCGAAAGAAGAGACAGAAAAAAGAGAGCTTTCTCTACAGAGATATCTCAAAATATAGTATAACAGACAGTGATGAAAACTCAAAGAAAAATGTGCATAGTGCAAGATAAGACACTGAATTTTATAATGAATATGATCTAAGAGAAGAGAAAAAGTGGTCCTTTAAGCAATCCTATCACTCTCACTGCTGACTCTAGACTGACCATGATTCGTTCTACTTAATCTAACATTCTAACAAAAAGAAAGGAAGATTTTCGACTTTGAAACAAGTGTATTGTATAATTACAACAATAATATTACACATGTACAATTAGCGATACATTTTATTGTCTTCGATATGCTTCACTATTGCACTTAAAGCACTTTGAAGTCTATACACATGCGCTATATCATCTTTTGCAGCGAAGCATAATTGATCCTCCATTTTAAATTTGCTCAAGGATAACACATATCTTGCATATACTTCATCCAATTCCAGACAAAGTCGCGATCCTCTCGTGTTTTCCACCGCAATGTTTGGTGCTCTTGTATCATTGCTACCAATTCCACTATCAACTTCTAATAGTGTAAACATTCCACTCATTATTACAAATATATTCTAATAAGTAAAGTCAAACTGTTCTCACTCCTTGAATTCTATTCACACACTAATAACAACTATAGCAAAAATCCTTTCCTTATATTCACTGCAATTCTGTACCGTTAATATTTCCAACCCTTCTGATTGGCCTAGAAAGAGACACGTGATCCTGTCCCGTTAGAATCGATTAACCAGCAATTGTTGTTGAACTTATATTGACATCCAAGAAACATCCAGCAATTGTTGTTGGAATTATGTCTACATCCATCAACAGTGAGAAAAATTATGAAAAAACATCCAGTGAGAAAAACCAAAAAACATGCATAAGTTATGTACGTACAGGAGTAATACCTAGCTCCATACTTTAATTATACCTTTGTGTGAGGATAGAAAATTTTTTTTTTGTGAAAGGACCTTTAGTAGTGCCAATAGTGCCAATTTTGTTTTAAGGACCATTAGTAGTTGAAATAATAATTTTTGTGAGGACTAAAAAGGAATTAGCCTTTTCGTAATAAAGCCAAACTAGATTTGAGTTGCATAATCATACAAAAATGTTCTTATCAATTAAACCTTTGTGTGGGGATAGAAAATATTTTTTTGTGAAAAAAAAGATTTTGAAAACCCAGGGGAAAATATGTAAACTTTGGTGAAAATTTATAAGCTTTTACGTGTTAGATACAGATAAATTGTCAAATGTCAATTTCGTCGATGACTAATTTCAATACTGTAAGCAAAGCGTGTTTGCAGGAATTCCTCTTCTGTGATAGATTACATAGTTGTATAATTGACAGGTTAGAGTAAGACAGTTTCCGTCTTATGTCCACGTGTCTATTTCTTAGTTTTACTGAATATTAGTGACCAATAGTTTTTCCATTCTAGGGATTTCCCCCCTTTAATGGGGATTTTTGAGGTCCTTTAGGGGCAAACTTTTTGTTTAGGAATTTGGGGATTTTTACAAGTCTTCTGGATATTTTTGAGGAGTTTCTAGGGTTTCCACCATGAAAAATCCTCTTCCGACTCGAAAAAGAAAATGGAACGGAAGCAGTTTTCAGTCCCATTTTTCCAGAAAGCTGGTAGTCTTTACGCTTCATAAAGGGAGTTAAGGATCTTTTGTATAGTCGATTCGGAACTGTATTATGTTCTTTGTTGGATATATCCATCTAGGAGAGGACGATAACAACAAAATTGACCTAGAAGTCAAGAGAAGAGAGGTTCAAAATTCTTTAAACACTACTAATCGTTTGAAGAAACCTGGTAAAGGTGCAAATTAGAGACCCCAGCAGTCGAAGGTAAAGAGGTACTGCTCAATTAAACCAGGACTTTCAGTAAGGAAATAATTGTGTATATCCTCCAACTGGACAGCCCTCTACACCTTTAGATCCTGTTAAGCTGAATAATGTATAGTAATTATTAAAACGTTTTTATCAGGAGCCCCTTTTCCTGCTTTTATCTGCACCTTTACCGAAAACTTCGTTAGTCAAACAGTTCGTGGTAACGAACTGTAAGTAAGGAGCGACCCGGCTCAATGGTAACCGAAACTCTAGAAAACGGGTTTTTGATACCAATAGATATATCAAAAGAATCAGATTTCAATGCTGATTTCAAATATATAACTTTCATCAAGTTTAGAGATACCCATCAAAAGTTACGCGCCTGAGAAAATTTGGCTGATTTTCAAAAAAAGGGGGAAAGACCCCCTAAAAGTTATAGAGCCTTAATGAAAATCACACCATCATATTCAGCGTATCAGAGAACCCTACTGTAGAGGTTTCAAGCTCCTATCTACAAAAATGTGGACTTTTGCATTTTTTGCCAGAAGAAAGATCACGGATGCGTGTTTATTTGTTTGTTTGTTTGTTTGTTTGTTTTTTTTTTTTCCCAGGGGTGATGGTATCGACCCAGTGGTCCTAGAATATCGTGGGAGGGCTCATTGGAACGGAAATTAAAAGTTCTAGTGCCCTTTTTAAGTGACCAAAAAAATGGAGGGCAACTAGGCCCCCTCCCACGCTTATTTTTTTACCAAAGTCACCCGATCAAAATTTTGAGATAGCCATTTTGTTCAGCATGGTAGAAAATATGATAAATATGTCTTTTGGGATGACTTAATCCCCCGAAGTACCCAGAGGGAGGGCTAAAAGATATGAACTTTACCCAAGGTTAACATATATTATTGGTTATTCGGAAGCATACAGAAGTTTTCAGGAGGTTTTTTTCTGCTAGTGGGAGGGAAGGGTGGGTCGGGGGTTATGTTGGAGGATCTGTTCATGAAAGAAGTTTTCATGGGGGAAGGGAAATCGCCATGAAGGGGGCGTCGGACTTGCCAGCATTATTTATTGGTTATTGGGAAGTATACAACCATTTTCAGGAAGGATTTTTTCTGGAGGGGGGGCTAGAGGAGGGAGTTACTCTGGAGAATATTTCCGTGGAGGATGTTTCTTTGGGGTAAGGGACATTTCTATGAAGGAGGCGCCGGATTTCCAAGCATTATTTAAAAAACGATCAGAAATTAAATAAAAAAAAACAAGTTTTTTCAACTGAAATGTAAGAAGGAATATTAGAACTTAAAACGAACAGAAATTATAACGTATGTGAGGGGGTTCTCCCCCAAGTCAATACCTCGCTCTTTACGCTACAGTTTTTTTTTAGTGCTTTCAAAAGAGCTATCTATTCTAATTAAACGGCCTTTGTGATTCAGGGGTTTGTGAATCAAATTTTTTTTAACTTTTAACGTAAAGAGCGTGGTATTGACTAAGGGCAGAACCCCCTCATATACGTAATAACATATACGTAATAAAAAAACAATAAAAAAACAAGCGATACGGCTCAATAGTAATCGAAACTTTTAAAAACGTAATTTTGATGTCAATAAATGTATCAAAAGAATGTGTTTATAATGCTGATTCTAAATATATAAATTTTATTAAGTTTTTTATGAAGTATCAAACAGTTCGTGGTAACGAACTGTAAGTAAGGAGCGACCCGGCTCAATGGTAACCGAAACTCTAGAAAACGGTATTTTGATACAAATAGATACATCAAAAGAATCGCATTTTAATGCTGATTTCAAGTATATAAGTTTCATCAAGTTTAATCCTTTCCATCAAAAGTTAGGCGCCTGAGAATATTTGGCTGATTTTCGAAAAAGGGGGGAAAGACCCCCTAAAAGTCATAGAACCTTAATGAAAATCATACCATCATATTCCGCGTATCAGAGAACCCTACTGTAGAGGTTTCAATCTCCCATCTATAAAAATGTGGAATTTTGCATTTTTTGCCAGAAGAAAGATCACGGGTGCGTGTTTATTTGTTTGTTTTTTTTTTTTTTTCCCAGGGGTGATCGTATCAAACCAGTTGTCCTAGAATATCGTGAAAGGGCTCATTGGAATGGAAATTGAAAGTTCTAGTGCCCTTTTTAAGTGACCAAAAAAAATGGAGGGCAACTAGACCCCCTCCCACGCTCATTTTTTTCCCAAAGTCACCTGATCAAAATTTTGAGATAGCCATTTTGTTCAGCATGTTCAAAAATATTATAAGTATGTCTTTTAGGATGACTTAATCCCCCGAACTTCCCGGGGGGAGGGCTGAAAGTTATGAACTTTACCCAATGTTAACATATAGTATTGGTTATTTGGAAGTATACAGACGTTTTCAGGGGAGATTTTTCCTGCTAGTGGGGGGGAGGGGTGGGTGGGTCAGGGGTTATGTGGGAGGAGTCTTTCCATGAAGGAAGTTTTCATGGGGGAAGGGACATTGCTATGAAGGGGACGCCGGACTTCCCAGCATTACTTAAAAAAAGATCACAAATTTAATATAAAAAAACAAGTATTTCAACTGCAACAGCAGCAACATCGAAACTTTAAACGAACAGAAAATATTACATATATAATTGGGTTCACCCCGTAGTCAATGCCTCGCTCTTTAAGCCAAAGATTTTTTAGTACTTTCATAAGAGCTATTTATTCTAATTAACGGCCTTTGTGATTAAGCGGTCATTTCTAAAGAATTGGAACAAGATTTGAACTTTCGCTTAAAAAGCAAGGTATTGACTAGGGGGCGAACCCCCTAATAAATGTATTAAAAATATATGAATATAGAAGTTCGTTACGTAAGTTAATTCGTAAGTTACGTATATTTATTACTAATAAAAACGTTCGTAAATAAAATTAAACAAGTTTCGAGAAAGCCATTTAACTAAATAAAAGTAAATTAATATGAAAATTTTGTTTTAATTATTCATGTACGGTGAGCCAAGATCAAAACCTGCATTTATTCAAAAACGTTCAAAAATTAAATAAAAAAAATCAAGTTTTTTAAACTGAAAGTAAGGAGCGACATTAAAACTTAAAACGAACAGAAATTATTCTGTATATGAAAGAGACTGTCCCCTCCTCAACGCCTCGCTCTTTACGCTAAAGTTTGACTCTGTCTCACAACTTTATTTTTTAAAACAATAAAAAACTTTAGCGTAAAGAGCGAGGCGTTGAGGAGGGGACAGTCTCTTTCATATACAGAATAATTTCTGTTCGTTTTAAGTTTTAATGTCGCTCCTTACTTTCAGTTTAAAAAACTTGTTTTTTTTTATTTAATTATCAAGATAAGGGCAATTTTCGAGTGAGTTTCATTAAAACTTCTCTGGCTTCTCTTGTTTCCATACTCTCCTTGCCTCTTTTTCCGATTCTTGATAATTGCACTGCAATCAGGAGCGTAGCTACAGTATTTTTATTGGGGGGGGGGTATTGAAGAAGGTGCTATTCAAGCAGATCGTGACTTTCTTTAAATAAAGAATGTTCTCATTTACATGATGATTAACTAAAGGTGATTGAAAGCAAGTTGATACTCATTGATAGCCCCTGGCCTGTTGTACTGTACAACTAAAAAGTTGCCATATGAAACTAGATTACATTACTTTGCTTAAAAAAAAATGAACTTCAGAAGACAAAATGTAAAGCTTTTATATGTAAAAGGCTACCAAAAATTTCAGTCTCTTTTGTTCCTTAGAGGATTTTTTTTATAAATGTTTCTACACCATCAAAGAAATAAGGGCCCGGTTTGTTGTATATTAAATAAAAAAAAGAGTTTTTTCAACTGAAAGTAAAAAGCAAAATTAGAACTTGAAACGAACAGAAATTATTGCGCATATAAAGGCGGTTACCCCCTCCTCAACACCTCGCTTTCTACGCTAAGGTTTATTAGTACTTTAAAAAAAGCGTCTTATTGTTCTAATTAAACGGCTCTTGTGTTCCAGGAGTCATTAGTAAAGAATTGGGACCAAATTCAAACTTTAGCGTAAGGAGCGAGGTGTTAAGGAGAAGGCATCCTCCTTTATGTACGTAATGGTTTCTGTTCTTTTAAGTTTTAATGTTACTCCTTACTTTCAGTTGAAAAAACTTGTTTTTTTATTTAAGTTCTGATCGTTTTTTAAATGATGCTTTGGAAATCTGGTCCCCCTCCACGGAGAAACCCCCTTCCCACGGAAATATCCTCTA
>JAPEVW010000056.1:944908-995313 GCA_027921565.1 Artemia sinica
TGCGTCTGTTTTCTGTGTCTGTTTTCTGTGTCTGTTTTCTGTGTCTGTTTTCTGTGTCTGTTTTCTGTGTCTGTTTTCTGTGTCTGCTTTCTGTGTCTGTTTTCTGTGTCTGTTTTCTGTGTCTGTTTTCTGTGTCTGTTTTCTGTGTCTGTTTTCTGTGTCTGTTTTCTGTGTCTGTTTTCTGTGTCTGTTTTCTGTGTCTGTTTTCTGTGTCTGTTTTCTGTGTCTGTTTTCTGTGTCTGTTTTCTGTGTCTGTTTTCTGTGTCTGTTTTCTGTGTCTGTTTTCTGTGTCTGTTTTCTGTGTCTGTTTTCTGTGTCTGTTTTCTGTGTCTGTTTTCTGTGTCTGTTTTCTGTGTCTGTTTTCTGTGTCTGTTTTCTGTGTCTGTTTTCTGTGTCTGTTTTCTGTGTCTGTTTTCTGTGTCTGTTTTCTGTGTCTGTTTTCTGTGTCTGTTTTCTGTGTCTGTTTTCTGTGTCTGTTTTCTGTGTCTGTTTCTGTGTCTGTTTCCTGTGTCTGTTTTCTGTGTCTGTTTTCTGTGTCTGTTTTCTGTGTCTGTTTTCTGTGTCTGTTTTCTGTGTCTGTGTCTGTGTCTGTTTTCTGTGTCTGTGTCTGTGTCTGTGTCTGTGTCTGTTTTCTGTGTCTGCGTCTGTGTCTGTGTCTGAGTCTGTGTCTGTGTCTGTGTCTGTGTCTGTTTTCTGTGTCTGTTTTCTGTGTCTGTTTTCTGTGTCTGTTTTCTGTGTCTGTTTTCTGTGTCTGTTTTCTGTGTCTGTTTTCTGTGTCTGTTTTCTGTGTCTGTTTTCTGTGTCTGTTTTCTGTGTCTGTTTTCTGTGTCTGTTTTCTGTGTCTGTTTTCTGTGTCTGTTTTCTGTGTCTGTTTTCTGTGTCTGTCTGTTTTCTGTGTCTGTTTTCTGTGTCTGTTTTCTGTGTCTGTTTTCTGTGTCTGTTTTCTGTGTCTGTTTTCTGTGTCTGTTTTCTGTGTCTGTTTTCTGTGTCTGTTTTCTGTGTCTGTTTTCTGTGTCTGTTTTCTGTGTCTGTTTTCTGTGTCTGTTTTCTGTGTCTGTTTTCTGTGTCTGTTTTCTGTGTCTGTTTTCTGTGTCTGTTTTCTGTGTCTGTTTTCTGTGTCTGTTTTCTGTGTCTGTTTTCTGTGTCTGTTTTCTGTGTCTGTTTTCTGTGTCTGTTTTCTGTGTCTGTTTTCTGTGTCTGTTTTCTGTGTCTGTTTTCTGTGTCTGTTTTCTGTGTCTGTTTTCTGTGTCAGTTTTCTGTGTCTGTTTTCTGTGTCTGTTTTCTGTGTCTGTTTTCTGAGTCTGTTTTCTGTGTCTGTTTTCTGTGTCTGTTTTCTGTGTCTGTTTTCTGTGTCTGTTTTCTGTGTCTGTTTTCTGTGTCTGTTTTCTGTGTCTGTTTTCTGTGTCTGTTTTCTGTGTCTGTTTTCTGTGTCTGTTTTCTGTGTCTGTTTTCTGTGTCTGTTTTCTGTGTCTGTTTTCTGTGTCTGTTTTCTGTGTCTGTTTTCTGTGTCTGTTTTCTGTGTCTGTTTTCTGTGTCTGTTTTCTGTGTCTGTTTTCTGTGTCTGTTTTCTGTGTCTGTTTTCTGTGTCTGTTTTCTGTGTCTGTTTTCTGTGTCTGTTTTCTGTGTCTGTTTTCTGTGTCTGTTTTCTGTGTCTGTTTTCTGTGTCTGTTTTCTGTGTCTGTTTTCTGTGTCTGTTTTCTGTGTCTGTTTTCTGTGTCTGTTTTCTGTGTCTGTTTTCTGTGTCTGTTTTCTGTGTCTGTTTTCTGTGTCTGTTTTTCTGTGTCTGTTTTCTGTGTCTGTTTTCTGTGTCTGTTTTCTGTGTCTGTTTTCTGTGTCTGTTTTCTGAGTCTGTTTTCTGTGTCTGTTTTCTGTGTCTGTTTTATGTGTCTGTTTTATGTGTCTGTTTTCTGTGTCTGTTTTCTGTGTCTGTTTTCTGTGTCTGTTTTCTGTGTCTGTTTTCTGTGTCTGTTTTCTGTGTCTGTTTTCTGTGTCTGTTTCTGTGTCTGTTTTCTGTGTCTGTTTTCTGTGTATGTGTCTGTGTCTGTGTCTGTGTATGTGTCTGTGTCTGTGTCTGTGTCTGTGTCTGTGTATGTGTCTGTGTCTGTGTCTGTGTCTGTGTCTGTGTCTGTGTCTGTGTCTGTGTCTGTGTCTGTGTCTGTGTCTGTGTCTGTGTCTGTGTCTGTCTCTGTGTCTGTGTCTGTGTCTGTGTCTGTGTCTGTGTCTGTGTCTGTGTCTGTGTCTGTGTCTGTGTCTGTGTCTGTGTCTGTGTGTCTGTGTCTGAGTCTGAGTCTGTGTCTGTGTCTGTGTCTGTGTCTGTGTCTGTGTCTGTGTCTGTGTCTGTGTCTGTGTCTGTGTCTGTGTCTGTGTCTGTGTCTGTGTCTGTGTCTCTGTGTGTGTGTGTGTGTGTGTGTGTGTGTGTGTGTTTTGTGTGTGTGTGTGTGTGTGTGTGTGTGTGTGTGTGTGTGTGTGTGTGTGTGTGTGTGTGTGTGTGTGTGTGTGTGTGTGTGTGTGTGTGTGTGTGTGTGTGTGTGTGTGTGTGTGTGTGTGTGTGTGTGTGTGTGTGTGTGTGTGTGTGTGTGTGTGTGTGTGTGTGTGTGTGTGTGTGTGTGTGTGTGTGTGTGTGTGTGTGTGTGTGTGTGTGTGTGTGTGTGTGTGTGTGTGTGTGTGTGTGTGTGTGTGTGTGTGTGTGTGTGTGTGTGTGTGTGTGTGTGTGTGTGTGTGTGTGTGTGTGTGTGTGTGTGTGTGTGTGTGTGTGTGTGTGTGTGTGTGTGTGTGTGTGTGTGTGTGTGTGTGTGTGTGTGTGTGTGTGTGTGTGTGTGTGTGTGTGTGTGTGTGTGTGTGTGTGTGTGTGTGTGTGGTGTGTGTGTGTGTGTGTGTGTGTGTGTGTGTGTGTGTGTGTGTGTGTGTGTGTGTGTGTGTGTGTGTGTGTGTGTGTGTGTGTGTGTGTGTGTGTGTGTGTGTGTGTGTGTGTGTGTGTGATTTGATTGATAAATACGAATCCAATTAAGAAAAAAAACATTAAACGGATAGATTTGTAGGAAAAGGAATCTGTTTCTAGTCTGATCGCTATTTTTTATGGATGGCTAGATTTACAGGAAAAAAGAGTCAGTTTTTTTTAATGAGCTATTAAGACAATTATTGAGTTGATTTTTTTTACTGTATTTTATTGCTATTAGTCAAACGTTGCGATGTGTGTGCGCGTGTGTGCGCATGTGCGTGTGTGAACGTGTGTGCGCATGTGTGTGCGTGTGTGTGTGTGTGTGCGTGTGTGTGTGCTATTAACAAAATTTGTAATTTATTATGGACCTGTTTTTATAAATAATGCTATAAGCAAAAATTTGTAATTTATTATGCATTTGTTTGATAAATACGAATCCAATTAAGAAAAAAAACAACATTAAACGGATAGATTTGTAGGGAAAGGAATCTGCTTCAAGTCTGATCGCTATTTTTTATGGATGGCTAGATTTGTAGGAAAAAAGAGTAAGTTTTTTTAATGAGCTATTAAGACAATTATTGAGTTGATTTTTTTTACCGTATTTTATTGCTATTTCTCAAACATTGCGATGTGTGTGCGCGTTTGTGCGCATGTGTGTGTGTGTGTACGCGTGTGTGCGTATGTGTGTGTGCACGTGTGTGCGCATGTGTGTGTGCGTGTGTGTGTGTGTGTTGTGTGTGTGTGTGTGAACGTGTGTGTGCGTGTGCGTGTGCGTATGTGTGTGTGAGCGTGTGCGTGTGTGTGTGTGTGTGTGTGAACGTGTGCGTGTGTGCTATTAACAAAATTTGTAATTTATTATGCATTTGTTTGATAAATACGAATCCAATTAAGAAAAAAAAAAACAAAACAACATTTGTTTGATAAATAATATGAATACAAATCCAACTAAGAAAAAAATAAATAGTGTGCAATAATTGTGATAAAACTTTCCTCAAAGAAAAAAAACTCAATCCATTAATTTTTTAGTTTCAGGGGGAAGCTACAAAACGACTGCCTTCCCTGGCCCAGGACTTCAAAATATCATGGGCAATTGTCCCTTCTCGCCAGATGATGTTAGTGAAGGAGCGTCATTTAGTATCTCCCTGGATTTTCAATTTACAACTGCAGAAATGGACAGCCTTATGCAAATTGTTGGATCTAATGTTTCCGGGGACATTTTTGACAATGACTTTACTATTAGTCAATTGGGTCCTGTGCAAATAGGTGCAGGACATGAAAATAGCGTCACATCCCCGGAACTACGTGAATTTTATTTGTTGGAATCTGCACTAGGTCACTTGCAAAAACATAGGGTAGATTTTAATCCCCCAGAGGAAAATCTGGTTGACGGGAGTGTCATTTTAACAGACCCTGTAAATATTCTTCACACCTACATCGACTGAATTTGAGCACTTATTGAGATTCAGATTCAGAATTGGGGGGTCAGGAAGGAATTAATGCATCGGTAAATCAAAAAGTTTATTTACAAAAGAGGACATCTGGGGACATTTTTTATTTTCATTTTTCAACTGGCAATCAAACTTTTACCCTGGTATAAATGAATTTGAGGGTAACTTTTTCAATTGGGTTAATAAATTAATATCAACTTTGGACACGTTTAACGAGAGGGGAAGTGGGTCCACAATTTTACACATTGAACACATGGACCTGAATCTCAGTAGATTTAAAAAAAACTTTATTTTAAGAGGGGCGGGTAGTAATCGACAAATAAAATGCCACCCAGATTTTTCGGCTACCAAAGGGGTCCAGGGTTTCAAATTTGAAACAAGATTGCAATGCTTTAAATATGCATTTTTAGCAGCAGCTCATAAAACATTAAAAAAAGATTCAACAATAAAAAATCTCGGCAGACTTGCAAGTAACGGTGGAGAAAATTTTCCTAAAATAAATTTTGATTTTTTAGAGGGAAAGTATACGGTGTCCTTAAAAGAAATAATCATATTTAAAAAAGCAAATGAAAATCTTGGGTTTGGGGTGGTTGTTTTCCAGTATGACACAGAATTTGTAAATGGTGGAAAGAAACCAAATAAAAAAGGAGTTTTATATTCAGTTAAGACACCGAGGGTAGATAATGTTAAAAATTGGGTTTGGGGTTATTTGTGAGCCTCCCACAGATGTAAATTCACATAATCATTTTTTCCCCGTTACAGCAATAAGTCGACTCTTATCCCATGGCACGAAGAAAGGAGAATGTCACTATTGCCCCATGTGCCTTTCTCCATTTAGATCTGAACGAAAATTGACAGATCACATGAGATATTGCAAAATTCATAGCAATCAAAGAATAGAAATGCCGGCAGAAGGCAAAGATACTTTACAATTTAAAAACTTCCAAAATTCCCTGCTACAGGTTGATAAAGTATCTTTAGACTGTGAATCAAGACTGGTTGAGGTATCAGACCCATCAAGACCAAATATAGTCAAGGAACACAAACTAGTTACGTGTTCCTATGCGCATGCCCGTCGCGATTCCAACAATCAAATGCAATTGGAAGTTTTTTTTTACTATGAATGAGGAAGGTGGCATGGAGAAGTTATTGGTGTGTTTAATAAAAAACAGCGAACGATGCAATTTCACGATTGCGTCACACCAACTACCCAATGTCATTATCAGATAAGAAGCAGCTGGCACTAGAAAAGGGGACAATTTGTTGGGTTTGTAGGGGTGCTCTTGCCCAAAAGCCACTGTCCAGGATCACAATCATCTTATTGACCCCAGTTCAACGGGGAAAAGTAACTTTTGGGGGTGGGCTCACAATTTATATAATTTAAAAATTAAACAGCAACTCTTTCTTCCGGTTCTTATACATAATTCTAACTACGATCTAAAGTATGTGCTACCAGTAATAGCACATCTTCAAAGAAATGGAACAGTGGGTGATGCATGGGTGATAGACAGCTTTTCCTACAAAATCATTCCTAAATCATCGGAAAATATGCTTGTTTTGGAATTTAAGTGGAGATATGTTGAAGACGACATTGAGTACACGAATAAAATTCACTTTTTAGATTCCTACAGTTTTTTCCCCAAATCATTGAGCGAATTAATTCAAGTGCAGAAAAGTTCAAGTGCAGGGGGGGGGGTTTGCCCGGCCGGCCGCCAGCGGGGGGCGCGCCGCCACTACCAAAGGTATCTTTTTTTTAACTTAGAGCAGATTTTTGTGCTTTTGTAAATATACATGTTACATTCAAATTAAAAAAAAGTGATATTATTCAAAGTGTATTTTTTCTTAAATGTTGTATTTATAAATAAATAAAGTATATTTATTAAAGTGCTTTTTCTAGTGCATTTTTTTTATTATAAATAAATTTTAAAAAGTGTGTTTTTCTTTGTTTTCTGTAAAGTGCTGTTTATGAGACAAGAAATATGATTCTTTATTGATTTTGTTCTTCTTCTCATTATTCTTGAACGGACTAGTAGTAATAGGGAAATTATTTAGTCATTAGACAACTATAGTCTACAGTTAGTTGTCTAGGTGAACTGCTGAAGGGAACATGTATTAATTTAAAACACCATTCAGATCGTTTCTGTGTGGGCCATCAATGTCAGGCAAAACAACACTCTTAACTAAAATAATTAAAAATTGCGATAAAAGGTTTGTGGAAAAGCCGAAAAAATCTACTATTGTTACAGTATTTGGCAGGAGTCATACGATAAAATAAAAGCAATTGGCACGGCGGGATTGGTGCAGATACAATTTATACAGGGACTTGATGTTTTCAACATTATTGAACCAAACTCTTGGCTGATTATTGACGATCTGGCTGAATCTATTGAACAATGGTCCCAGGAAATGCTGCAAATGTTCACCGTTCACTGTCATCATGAACTGATTTCCATTACTCTGGTTCTACACAATCTCTTTCATCAGAGCAAATGTATGCGAACACTTGCATTGAACTGCACCTACTATATCATCTACAGAGTTGTTCGTGATTCTAGCTCGCAAATAACTCTCAATAAGCAAATATATCCAGGTGCCCCCATATTTCTGATCTCAACGTACAATCAGGCAACTAATAAACCCTACGACTATATCCTATTGAATCTTAATCAAAATACACCCCAGGATTTGCGTGTAGTCAAAGATATTTTTGACAATGAAATTACAGTATATCTCCCCGTGAACAGTAAAAAGACCTATAAGTTGCTATCATGACACTGAAGAAACTACATGAAATAGACATTTATTTTCAGTTCTAAGCAATTCAAAAACCCCTCTTAGGAAAACCATACTCAAACATGGTATTGACAATAATTTCATTTATCTAATATCTGAATTTTGTTTAAATTTGATCGAGGGCAATGTTCAACTGCCAGAAGTAGTTAAGCAACAGGCAAGGCAACATCGTTCCATTGTACGTGCATTGGCCTCTAAAAACAAAGGAAAGAAATTTAAAAGGAAACGTCTTCTTCAGGCGGGCGGTAGCTTTTTCACGCTTTTACTGCCAATAATTGCAGGACTTGTAAACAGTTTTCTCTAGAGAATGGCCAAACCCTATAAATTGATTCCAATAAAACTCGCTCTCTCGCCCGTGGAACACTTTGAGGACTATCTGAGTAAATTCATTGACAACGAGAATATTGAGGATGATAAAAAACTGCTTTTACTTCAAGATGCACTTCGCCGAGTGGACAAACATAAGCCCTATCGTGCGAAGGCCAGTGGTATTGATCACAAAAAAGAATCATCTCCTTAGGATTCTGCTGCTGCTGCTGGAACACAATTAAAGAAGGAGGAATTGGATTCAATTGTCCGAAAATTGGAAATCTAATGCCGCACTCATATCGTGAACAAAGTAAACGACTCATAACATATCTCATGGAAAGTGGTCAAGATCATATTCAAGTTGATGGCAATGGGAAAGAGATTATAATTCAAGGGAAGAGCTATAATCTACTTGATTTAATCTATGATATGGTTACAAATCGTAAAGGACTATTATCATTTGACGCTCATCTATACAACTTTCTAAATACATTAAACTTCCCCAAAAGCCTTATTAGCAATAGGCAAATTCTAAAAAAATTAAATGAACATGCACCATTGTCAACACCATTAAAATATGAACATGAAGAAGAAGAAGAAGATTTTAAATCAATTTTGGAAAATACTTGCCCATCTAGTGGAAACTTGACAATAAGGAGGAGGAGTACACCATTGATAGCTAGACAAAAGCGAAGACGTATCAAGTCAACGTCACCACCACCACCACCAACCACCAGTATACAAAAGGTAGCGGACGTTACACTACATGTTTACATTCAAAATGGTTGAAGTTCTGAAACGTGTTTATGAAAATAGTGGTGAAGTGGGGAGTTTAAGTTCCCCAACCACTCTTTCCAAAGTCACTGGTGTTCACGCTAAAAGTGTACAAGACTATCTACAAAATGAATCAAGTTACACACTGCATAGAAATCATAGGCTTCGTGCTAATCGTTATCGAAAAACTAAAGCCTTTTTCCCATTGCATATAATGCAAGCAGATCTCCTAACTCCAGATGAGATTCAAAGACGTCACAAAGCACCGTACAAGTACATTCTACTTGCAATAAGTGTTTTTAGTCGCTATGCAAATGCCATTCCATTGCGCTCGAAGAGAGGTGTTGAAGTTGCTCAGGCCATTGAAAGTATTCGTGAACAGGATTCGTATAAAAAAATTCAAACGGATCGTGGTAGTGAATTTGTTATTTCCCATTTTGCAAAAGCACTAGCGAAATATAATACATTGCTCTATTAAGTAAAAGTTTTATTAAGTAAAAATTTTATTAAGTAAAAGTTTGTTAGTATTAAGGAATAAGTTGTTACTTCGAAGAGAAAATTTGTTAGTGTGAAAGGAAAAACGGCTACTTCTAACAGAAAACTTGTTATTATAAACAAAGATATTGTTATTTCTAAGAAAAATTTGTCTCTTTGACAGAAAACTTGCTACTTCTAACAGAAAACTTGTTATAAATGACGACAATTTGTTACTTCGATGTGAAACTTTGTTAGTGTTGAGGAAAACTTGCTACTTCCGACAGAAAACTTGTTATAGAAAAAAAGTTGTTACTTCTAAGAAAATTATGGTGTCTTTGAAAGAAAACTTGCTACTTCTAACAGAAAATTTGTTATCACTGACGAAAAAATTGTTAATTCTAAGAGAAATTTATTATATTTGATGTAAAACTTGGGGGCATTAGAAAAAATTTGTTACAGTTAAGAAAAACCTATTACTTCTAAGAGAAATTTGATAGTGTTAAGTAAAAGCCTAGTAGTATTAATGAAAAAGTGGTTTCTTCTAAGAAAAAATTTGTTAGTGCGAAGGAAAACTTGCTACTTCTGACAGAAAACTTTTTATCATAAACAAAAATTGTTACTTCTAAGAAAAATTTGGTATCTTTGACAGAAAACTTGTTATCACTGACGAAAAAATGGTAACTTCTAAGAGTAATTTGATGATATTAAGTAAAAGTTTGTGAGTATTGAGGAAAAAGTTGTTACTTCGAAGAGAAAAATTTGTTAGTGTGAAAGGAAACTTGCTACATCTGACAGAAAACGTGCTATCATAAACGAAAAAATTGTTACTTCTAAGAAAAATTTGGTATCTTTGAGAGAAAACTTGTCAGTTCTAACAGAAAATTTGTTATCTCTAACGAAAAATTGTTACATCTAAGAGAAATTTGATAGTTGTAACTAAAACTCTGTTAGTGTTAAGGAAAACTTGCTACTACTTTTGACAGAAAAATTTTAATCATGAACGGAAAAAATTATACTTCTACGAAAAATTTGATTGTTTTAAGTAGAAGTTTGTCGGTATTGAGGAAAAAGTTGTTACTTCGAAGAAACAATTTTTTAGTGTTAAGAAAAACTTGCTACTTCTAACAGAAAACTTGTTATCAGAAACGAAAAAAATTGTTACTTCTAAGAAAAATCTGATATGTTTGGCAGAAAACTTGCTACTTCTTACAGAAAACTTGTTATCACTGACGGAAAATTGTTACTTCTAAGAGAAATTTGATAGTGTTAAGTAAAAGTTTGTTAGTATTAAGGAAAAAGTTATTACTTCGAGGAGAAAATTTGTTAGTGTTAATGAAAAATTGATACTTCTAACAGAAAACTTGTTATCATAAACGAAGATATTGTTATTTCTAAGAAAAATTTGGTCTTTTTGACAGAAAATTTGTTATCATTGACTAAAAAATGGTTAATTCTAAGAGAAATTTGATAGTATTAAGCAAAAGTTTGTTAGTGTTGAGGAAAATTTTTTAGTGTGAAAGGAAAACTTGCTACTTCTGACAATATAACTTGCAATCATAAACGAAACAATTGTTACTTCTAAGTAAAATTTGGTATCTTTGACATAAAACTTTGACAAAAAAATTTTGGTATCTTTAAAAATAAACTTGTTAGTTCTAACAGAAATTTGTTATCACTGACGAAAAATTTTTACTTCTAAGAGAAATTTGATAGTTGTAAATAAAACTCTGTTAGTGTTAATGAAAAAATTATTACTTTGATGAGAAAATTTGTTAGTGTTATGGAAAACTTGCTACTTTTGACAGAAAACTATTTATCATTAACGGGAAAAAAATTATACTTCTACGAAAAATTTTATAGTTTTAAGTAGAAGTTTGTTAGTATTGAGGAAAAAGTTGTTACTTCTAAGAGAAAATTTTTTAATGTTAAGGAAAACTTGCTACTTCTGACAGTCAACTTGTTATCAGAAATGAAAAAAATTGTTACTTCTAAGAAAAACCTGGTATCTTTGGGGGAAAACTTGCTACATCTTAAAGAAAACTTGTTATCACCGACGAAAAATTCTTACTTCTAAGAGAAATTTGATAGAGTTAAGTAAAAGTTTGTTAGTATTAAGGTAAAAGTTGTTACTTGGAGGAGAAAATTTTTGGTACTAAGAAAAATTGCTACTTCTGACAGAAAATTTGTTATCATAAACGAAAAAATTATTACTTCTAAGAAAAACCTGGAAAAAAGGAAAAAGTTGAGGAAAAAGTTGTTACTTCGAAGAGAAGATTTGTTAGTATTAATGTAAGAATTGTTACTAGGAGGAGAAAATTTTTTAGTGTTAAGGAAAAATTGCTTCTTCTAACAGAAAACTTGTTATCATAAACGAAGAAATTGTTATTTCGAAGAAAAATTTGGTATCCTTGACATGGAACTTGCTAATTCTTACAGAAAACTTGTAATCACTGACGAAAAATTGTTACTTCTAAGAGATATTTGATAGTTTTAAGTAAAAGTTTGTTAGTATTGAGGAAAAAGTTGTTACTTCGAAGAGAAAATTTGTTATAGTGAAGGAAAACTTGATACTTCTGACAGAAAACTTGTTATCATAAACATAAAAATGTTATTTCTAAGAAACATTGCAGTCTTTGACAGAAGACTTGCAACTTCTTACAGAAAACTTGTTATCAGTGTCGAAATTTGTTACTTCTAAGAGAAATTTCATAGTTGTAACTAAAACTCTGTAAGGGGTAAGGAAAAATTGTTAATGTGATGAGAAAATTTGTTAGTGTTAAGGGAAACTTGCTACTTTTGACAAAAAAAACTGTTTATCATGAACGGAAAAAAATTGTACTTCTAAGAAAAATTTGATAGTTTTAAGTAGAAGTTTGTTAGTATTGAGGAAGAAGTTGTTGCTTCGAAGAGAAAATTTGTTAATGTTAAGGAAAACTTGCTACTTCTGACAGTCAACTTGTTATCAGAAATAAAAAAAATGTTACTTCTAAGAAATACCTGGTATCTTTGGGGGAAAACTTGCTACATCTAAAAGAAAACTTGTTATCACCAACGAAAAATTCTTACTTCTAAGAGAAGTTTGATAGAGTTAAGTAAAAGTTTGTTAGTATTAAGGTAAAAGTTTTTACTTCGAGGAGAAAATTTTTGGTACTAAGAAAAATTGCTACTTCTGACAGAAAATTTGTTATCATAAACGAAAAAAATATTACTTCTAAAAAAAAAACCTGGTATCTTTGGCAGAAAACTTGCTAAATATTACAGAAAAAACTTGTTATCACTGCCGAAAAAATGTTACTTCTAAGAGAAATTCTATAGTATTAAGTAAAAGTTTGTTAGTGTTGAGGAAAAAGTTGTTACTTTAAAGAGAAAATTAGTTAGTTTGAAAGGAAAACTAGCTACTTCTGACAAAAATTGCTATCAGAAACGAAAAAATTGTTACTTCTCAGAAAAAAATTTGGTATCTTTGAAAGAAAACTTGTTAGTTCTAACAGAAAATTTGTATGACTGACGAAAAATTGTTACTTCTAAGAGAAATTTGATAGTTATAACTAAAACTCTGTTAGTGTTAAGGAAAGAATTATTAATTTGATGAAAAAATTTGTTAGTGTTAAGGGAAACTTGGTACTTTTGACAAAAAACTTTTTATCATGAACGGAAAAAAATTGTACTTGTAAGAAAAATTTGATAGTTTTAAGTAGAAGTTTGTTAGTATTGATGAAGAAGTTGTTGCTTCGAAGAGAAAATTTGTTAATGTTAAGGAAAACTTGCTACTTCTGACAGTCAACTTGTTATCAGAAATGAAAAAAATTGTTACTTCTAAGAAAAACCTGGTATCTTTGGGGGGAAAACTTGCTACATCTTAAAGAAAACTTGTTATCACCGACGAAAAATTCTTACTTCTTAGAGAAATTTGATAGAGTTAAGTAAAAGTTTGTTAGTATTAAGGTAGAAGTTTTTACTCGAGAATGAAAATTTTTGGCACTAAGAAAAATTGCTACTTCTGACAGAAAATTTGTTATCATAAACGAAAAAATTATTACTTCTAAGAAAAACCTGGTATCTTTGGCAGAAAACTTGCTACATATTATAGAAAACTTGTTATCACTGACGAAAAAATGTTACTTCTAAGGGAAATTCTATAGTATTAAGTAAAAGTTTGTTAGTGTTGAGGAAAAAGTTGTTACTTTAAAGAGAAAATTTGTTAGTTTGAAAGGAAAACTAGCTACTTCTGAAAAAAATTGCTATCAGAAAAGAAAAATTGTTACTTCTCAGAAAAATTTGGTATCTTTGAAAGAAAACTAGTTAGTTCTAACAGAAAATTTGTTATGACTGACGAAAAATTGTTACTTCTAAGAGAAATTTCATAGTTATAACTAAAACTCTGTTAGTGTTAAGGAAAGAATTATTAATTTGATGAAAAAATTTGGTAGTGTTAAGGAAAACTTGCTACTTTTGACAGAAAACTTTATCATGAACAGAAAAGTATTGAGTATAAAGTATTGAGGAAAAAGTTGTTACTTTGAAGAGAAAATTTGTTATAGTGAAGGAAAACTTGATACTTCTGACAGAAAACTTGTTATCATAAACATAAAAATTGTTATTTCTAAGAAACATTGGAATCTTTGGCAGACGACTTGCTACTTCTTACCGAAAACTTGTTAGCAGTGACAAAAATTGTTACTTCTAAGAGAAATTTCATAGTTGTAACTAAAACTCTGTTAGTGGTAAGGAAAAAATTGTTAATGTGATGAGAAAATTTGTTAGTGTTAAGGGAAACTTGCTACTTTTGACAAAAAAGTTTTTATCATGAACGGAAAAAAATTGTACTTCTAAGAAAAATTTGATAGTTTTAAGTAGAAGTTTGTTAGTATTGAGGAAGAAGTTGTTGCTTCGAAGAGAAAATTTGTTAGTATTAAGAAAAACTTGCTACTTCTGACAGAAAACTTGTTATCAAAACGAAAAAAAAAATTCTTACTTCTAAAAAAAAATCTGGTATCTTTGGCAGAAAACTTACTACTTCTTCCAGAAAACTTTTTATCACTGACGAAAATTGTTACTTCTAAGAGAAATTTGATAGTGCTAATAAAAGTTTGTTAGTATTAAGGTAAAAGTTCCTACTTCGAGGAATAAAATTTTTTGTGTTAAGGAAAAATTGCTACTTCTAACAGAAAACTTGTTATCATAAACGAAGAAATTGTTACTTCTAAGAAAAATTTGGTATCCTTGACATGGAACTTGCTACTTCTTACAGAAAACTTTATCACAGACGAAAAAATTGTCACTTCTAAGAGTAATTTGATAGTGTTAAGTAAAAGTTTGTCACTATTAAAGTAAAAGTTGTTACTTCGAAGCGAAAATTTGTTAGTTTTAAGGAATACTTGCTACTTTTGACAGAAAACTTGTTATCATAAACGAAAAAATTTGTTATCTTTGATGGAAAACTTGGTGCTATTAGAAGAAATTTGTTACTGCTAAGAAAAAACTGTTACTTCTAACAAATTGTGCAAATATTAAATGTGAATTCTTATGTTTTATGTATGTTTTTTGTCATTCGAAGACATGTAAAAAAAAAAAGTTGAAAAATATATCATGTTAAAAAATAAAATATAAAAAAGTTGAAAAAATACCATGTGAAAAAAATAAAAAAGTTGAAAAAAGTTGGGGGAGGGCATATGGTTAAAGGGAGGGGGCCTCCTGTGTCTCAAGCACGCAAAAAGTATTAAGAAAAGGGGGCCAAAAAATTGGCGGGGGGCCTTTGGGGCCCGGGGCGGAGGGGAGGCCTTCTATGTCTCAAGTGCGCAAAAAAAAAATATTAAAAAATTGGGGGCGCCAAAAAGTTGGGGTTTGGGTAGGGGACCTTACAACACTGCTCAAATGGAACTTGTGTATTATAACGACCATAGAGTTTCACACCAAATCATCCCCTAAAATGTCTAAAACTGTTTCACCCAAAAAATACCTAGAATGCCGATTAATTTGTTTTCGCTCAAAAATCCCTAAAATCCCGATTAATTTGTTTCACCCAAATAATCCCCAAAACATAATTTCAGAATGTTCCTTTCGTTTTGGCATCCCTGCACTGTCACATTTAAAATTCCCAGGAAAAGCAATTCCCGCGTTAAGTATATTCAATCTGTCTTCATCTCTAAGGTGTTCCTAGTTACACTATTAATGTTTCGAAAGAATATTAATTCCAGAATTTATCTCTACGCCTAAAAAATTTTAAATTACATATCACATATACACTGCAAACTAAATGCTTCATCTCTTCCCCTAAATGAAGCCATATACATTCCCCTCTGTATCTGTTGCACTTAGAAACATCTTAAATCTATTTTATCCGAGAGATAAATTCCAGAATCAAGTTGCGTTATTAAGACTTCGAAAGAATAATTATTCCCAAATTTATCGCTAAGCCTCAAGACCAGAGAAGCCATATTTAAAAAATAGAATTTCTATCTCTTTAGAGTCCTGCATAATTCATAGAAATCGAGTGATGTCATTTCTAATTCCTGACACTAAAGACCAGAGAAGCCATATTGTTTCTTATTTTCCCTTGTATTACATTAGAATTCCCCATCAGATTATGTAAATCAATTTTGTTGGAATCATGTCTGCATCCAGCAATTGATGTTAACATCCAAGAAACATCCAGCAAATGTTGTTGGAGTTATGTCTACATCCATCAATTGTTGTTGAACATGTCTACATCCAAAGAAACATCAAACAACCATCAAACAACAATGTAACCATGAAAAAAACATCAAATAACCATCAAACAGAACAAAACCATCAAATAACCATCAAATTACAGACCAAAAACATGCATAAATTATGTTCGTACCAAATGTAATAACCCATTCCTACTACTATATTACATCATTAGTCCAAGACTAATAAAAGAAATCAAATGATTTTTTCCAAGATTTTGAGAGGCAAACAAAACGATATGACTTGAAATTGATAGCCTTTAAAGTGGGAAATCTTATGATTTTTTTTTTTTTTTCTATAATAAGACAACTCAAAGCTTTTTTAGGTTTAAAGGTTAATATATTTCTATGATGGGCCTAAATTCTCTATTCACCAATAACAGTCAGTTTTTAATACTACCTTTGAATAAATAATCTAGGATTTTAATAGATATTGAAGAAATTCTTAGTATAAATCAGCAAATCGGTGATTTTTCAACATTTTTCCTGGCATAAAATTCAAAATAAACAGTTGTATGTAAAAATAAAAGATTTTATTGCAAAATTCAGGATGTTTTTTACTTCACCACGAGACTTCTAGAAGGACAAGGCATCAAGCCATATTGAACCAGAAGTTTAATACACAAGACTACAAAACTAACAGAGAATAAAACCTGAATAATTTGACTGAAACAAATTTGAGGAACAAAATATGTATTTATTTGAAAGAAATACAAACAAAAATTACTTAAAATCAATTGGCTTCAAAATGTATGGTGATTTCAAAAACGTCTGAACAACTAAAAACAAACAAACCCGAAACACCAAACAAAATTACTTAAAATCAATTGGCTTTGAAAGCGGAAAGGTCAGTTTTTTTTACACAGATGTAAACGCCCAATAGGGGGAGAGGGTAGGGCCTATCAGTTGAAAGAAGGGTCATAAAGCTCTATTCCGCTTATGACTAATTGAAAATTTATTAATTGTATAAGAAAAACAAAATATTAATCTTGAATTTTGATATTTCTCAAGAGGAGAGGCCTACTGATTTTGCTTGGATAGGCCTATGTCAAGAGGAAAAATATTTTTCAAATAAAATTCAAATAAACAAATAAATGTATTAAAATACAACAGTGACTGTGGTATTTAGAATATATTTTTCCAACACTTGACATGTGAGGGGGAAGGTTACAGCACTCTAAAATCATCTAAAGAAACGAGTTTACCTGTAAGCAAACGGCTCCCAATATGACAGAGTATTTCTCATTTTTTTTCAAACTTATTTGTAGCAGCACTGCTTTTCTTTGTATATATCTCCGTATTTCTTTATTGTCCAGAAGATCCTGAACATTCAAATCTTAATTCAATTTATAAGAATGACAGATTATGAATTGGTAAATCAAGAAATTCCAAATTTTTCAATATTAATCTTGGCAAAATACTAAACTTTCTTAATATTCAGGTTGCATTTTTCAACACAAAAGCTCTGAAAGGTGGGGGGGATATTCCACCATATTGAAGTAGCAGTTTAATATTGAGGATTCTAAAACAACCAAACTAGAAAATCTGAAAAAATTGGTTTGCTTCTCCCATGTTGGGGGAACATTGAATGTATTTATTCGACGAAAAAATTAACAACACACTTGCGAAAACTAACAACACATTCACGAAAACTAACAACATAACAAAACAACATTGTTCATGTCAGCTACCAACTTTTTTTTGTACTTTTTTCCCATTACTAGTACAAATTTATGGACTTAATTCAGCTTACAATAAGCAATCTAAAATTTAATCAGAAGTTTTTTAATATGTTCAACATAATCCATTTAATAAATAATTACAATTAATGAGAATAAAAATTTATTTATGCTTCACTCTTGCAAGCTTTCCCTCTTGCCAAGCCATGGCTAATTAGAGTAAAGCCAAAACATATAATTACTGCGAGAGGCAAGGCTGGCATAACTTTTTCCAAGTTGTATAGAAATGAGTAATTTCACTTGTTTATGATAGACTATTATCCATTTTAGGGCATTACTAACGTAGACACACATAGAGTAAGTTAACTCAAATAGTATATCAGTTTTGTAAGCCATTTCAAAGCAATTTTACACTAAAATTTTTGAACAGCCACTATAGTTTCGACTTAGCGTTAATTGACATCTATCTTTACCCTGTAATGAGGAAGTTGCCTGGAAACAGCCTTTCTATAGCAAGGAGGAGTACAAAGAAACCGTCACAACTCTTTTCAAATCATTTGCACCGTCATTTTATGAAGAAAGCATGACGAAGCTTGTTGACAAAAATGAAAAACCACAGACTTGTCGCAATGTCAGACAATGTCGAGTCCAGCATCAGAAAAACTGGAAATTTTCCAAGATACATAGAGAAAGCGTTAGTTCAGATCAGAGAATTAGCTTGCATGGAACAGCTTTAACTATTCGACGTCTATCTCAACTTCTGTGTACGAAAATCACTATTCTATCCGAGGTTTTTATTGTGAAATATTAACTATCAGACATCTTCCTAGAATGAGTTGTTAGGTGATATTTCAGGGCCGTCTTACCTGAAAATGTACATATTTCACATTCAAATGGCCTCTCGCCTGTATGCACAACTTGATACTGTTTCAAATTGCTTGATAAAGAAAAGCATTTCTTACATATATCACATTTAAAAGGACTCTCACCTGTATGCACTATTTGATGCTGTTCAAAAATTGTGCCTGTTCAAATGACTTGACGAAGAAAGACATTTCTTACATATCTCACATTTAAATGGGCTCTCACCTGTATGCATTATTTGATGCGTCTTCAAATGGCTAGGTGAGGGAAAGCATTTCTTACATATGTCACATTTAAATGGACTCTCACCTGTATGCACTATTTGATGCGTCTTCAAATGACTTGATTGAGAAAAGCATTTCTTACACAGATCACATTCAAATGGCCTCTCACCTGTATGCACAATTTGATGCTTTTTCAAAATGCTTGGAGATGAAAAGCATTTCTTACATAGATTACATTCATATATCTTTTTTTCTGCGTGTATACTTTTATGTCTTTCTAATTTTATATTCTTTTTACTTAGCAAGTATGTTTTTTGATCGTCTAAACTTTTTTCATCAGATTTCAATTTAATGAATTGAGTAGCCACTTGCTGACGAATTCTGTGAATTGACTAGCGATTCATTTTCTTGCAGGTCTAGTTCAGACGTTTTTGGCGAAAAGTGACCTTGTAACTGTAGATGTTGTCTCATATCACCAATAGATTCTTTTAAACATATTCCACATCTCCTTGTCCCCCCCATTTGGTGTTCCATGAAATGAACAAAATAACTGCTGTATTCACGAACTACTGCGGGGCAGATATCACACTCTATTGGTGAAATCTCTTCACAACCAGTGTCAATGTGAAGATCTAAAATCAAAAGAGATTTCTCTGCTTTTCCACAGAAGCCGCATCGCCAGATTCCCACTGTAAGTTCTTCAATAGCCTTCTCTGTTAGTTTTTTCACCATAACAATTGGTTTTGGGCCTAAGAGTATTGGATGACTCACACCATCAGAGCTGCACAAAGTAGAATGCGTCACCCCTGTAGTGAAAGAAAAAGAATTAAATTTCTTTACTCAAATTAATAAAATAAGAAAAACAAAGAAATTGGCATTATAACAATTAGGGCCCGAACAACATTATAAGACCAATGCGGGGGTCAGTGACATTATCGGCTTACGGGAAATAAATATTGAGTCATATATTTGCATCTTATCCAGAAGATCGCACCAGATTTTCCTCAGGTTAATTTTGCTTGTCCAGTCCTTGGGACAGAGCAATCAGCTGGGTCTGATTGTGGTGGTAGAATAGCAGCAGTTGTCATTACACACCTGATGCATCAATCTTCAAAATGTATGGTGATTTCAAAAACGTCTGAACAACTAAAATCAAACAAACCCGAAACCACCAAACAACTAAAAAGAATAAGATCAACCATCAATATCTGTTTAATAAATGTACATTTGCGTGGGTGAAAAATCCCAAGATTCAGCCAATTAAAACCATGATATCTAGTCAGGGGCATAACTAAGGGGGAGGGAAGGGGTTCCAGTTTATCGGCGCTACGTGCCGAAATCTCGGAAAATTTACCTATTTACCTTGGAAACTTAGCTTGTAGCCGCATTTGTCGGGATACTGGATGATTTTGTCAACACATTCATTAAATCCCCCCTCCAAACTTAGAACCCTAGCTGCATCCCTGTATTTAAAAAAAAGAGAGTAGGCATATGAGTTTGATTGACTGCCTGTTTCATAACATACTTGCAGCTTCAACAAGTGAGGAAGAAGAGTCAGCAGATAATATTGATCAGCAACTGGGAAGGTACATGAGTGAGGCTGTCATTGACTGGAAAAAAAGCTGTCCGTTAGATTGGTGGCAAAAGAACAGCAGTCGTTTCAAGAAACTAGAAAAACTTGCTCAAAAGTATCTCTGTTGTCTGCCATCCAGACTAAAACTTTATTTGGTTTAATTATTTTTCTAAATCTTTACTAAATAAATTCTTTTTTGCATTATTTGGAATCCACAGTAAATTATTGAGGCTGTTCTTTGGATTGTAAGACCGGGGAGAAACACGTTGGCATGCATGTGGGCAGAGAATAAAGAGTTTAAACTTTAGAAAAGTTTTTTTCAGAGGAAATTTATCGGCAAATTATATCGGTACGATACCGAATTATCGGTATCTTTATTGGACCCAAATAATCCATATCGGTCGGGCTCTAATAACAAATGTAAGTGAAAGTAAAACATTCAAAAAGTATTAAAAGATTGGGATCTACATTGTCTTGCACTGGTTCTATTCAGTTGCTTTAATTATTAAATGAAAAAAAAAAATTTATTATGTTCAATTTCATAGGATAATTAGATTAAGAATATATAAAAATCTTTGTCAGCTTCAAAAATTAACGTCTAGCTTTCTCCAGATCATTCGAGAATATTTTTTGTACGATTTATGATTTAAGTAATATTAAACTGAACAACCAAACGTACACTCCATGGGTATACCAAAGCATAAACTGGCAGTGGAGAGTGGGAAATGTCCGTTATAAGTAAGACTTAAAAATGTGATGTATTTAATTTTCGGAGTCTACTAGAGTACTACTACTAACATCTCACCGCAGGCCAACACAGTCAGAGGCCAACACAGCTGTGTTGCCTGAGGCTAACAGCTACACAGGCTTCTCCTTCATCTCAATCTCTTCAAAGCCTCCCTCTTTACACCCTCGCAGGAAGTTTCCATTTCCTTCAATTTTTCTGTACAAGTTTGTATGATAGTTTTACTTAAAAAATACAATTTTGAAAGAGTTATTACCATGGGTATGCAATGACTCTGAAAACCAATGTTCAGTGATGTGGTTTACAGCCCCCCCCCCCCATCCTTTTCAAAAAACTGCGTTCACTTGGGTTAAAATCGACGAAAGAGAGCACAATAACTGCCATAGGAGCTTTTAACCTCAGATGAGCTGAAAATGGGAGCAATAACATGAACCACATTTGAGTTTTGATTTTGTCCTTCTATCATTTATTTTCTCTTTTATCTTTCATTTCAATTTTGTCTTTCTTCTTTTTTGTTGTCTTCGTATTCCCTTAAACCAGTCTACATTTTTATCCCATAGTTGTAGCTTAAATAGTCTTGAACTACTCCAAACGAAAATGGCTTCAACTATACCTGTTCAGAAATATAATTAAAAGTGAAGTTATTTCTCTTAGCTACAACATGTTCGGGAGAAAATTTGTGTCACGCAGAAAAATTTTCTAAAATCGACAAAGAAAAAAACAAACTCCACCTCTACTTTGCTAATGCAACTTTCTAGTTACTTAAAAAGAAAGTTTTTAGATTAATGATGAGAGGCCCAAGGCCTACTTTTGTCTTACACTGTTTCAGTACTGTGCGTTTAAATTTCCTAGATGCACTTGACTACGAGCCGAAATGCAACCTAAGTCTTACTATAGACTTTTGGGAATACTATTTAATTACCTATTTGAATGAAAAAAAAACTTTTGGCAATACTATTTAAATACTAAAAACGTGAAGAACGTTTGTTAGGTAGGAAAAAACTTTCAACAAAATTATCCTTAATCAGCCTGAATTTTAAAGTACCACTAATAATTTCAAATATACCTTCGTCATTTCTATCCAGTTCCTGTAAGTCTGATTCAGATTCTATATTCAATGAAATACCCAAAGGTCGTTTTTGATGCTCAGATGACAGAATATAACTAGAAGTTTCTCTCATTGTTTCAGTATCAATTGTTGTAGCAGCTTCAGCTTCTACATAATAAAAAGAATTAACAAATAGAAGATGAATCAACAATAAAATTGTCTGAATAACTCACCCAGAAAGAATGAAAGCCACAGAGCATGCAAATACAAGTCTAAAAACTTGACAAACTAGACATAACAAAAGGTCAGAACAAATTTAAGAGTGATAAACTTGATTGTTACGAAACTGATTTCACAAATTTAGTTTTATTCACAGATTTTCATATCAAGTAGTTAATTTCTATGAATAGAAACATATTTATACTCGCTCAATAAAGACTAGAATGACAAATCAATTGGCACTTTGCTGACATTTTACAACTTTAGCCTACTTAAATAATGCTCTCAATGTTAAATCTTACAATCGCTTTTTGTTTAACGCTTTTAGTAACACTTTTTATGGAAATAAAATCTTTCAATAACGCTATTTAAAGCTTTATGTAATGTTACATGCTTTATCTTAGCAAAAAAAAAAAATTATTAAAAACTAATTCAGAAAAATTATTCGTTTAATTATACCTCCGTCGTCGATACACACTTCCTAGAAATCCAATTCTAGAAGTGATGTGAAAATTCTAGGTGAAACACCCTCAGAGAGAATTTGATGTCCTGGTGATAGAGAAGAATTTGAGATTGCCATTAGGGTTGCAGCAGCACTTACTGAAGAACCTTCAACACCTACAATAACAAATAAAAATAACAAGGAAAAGAAACCCTAAAATGCTATAAAAATACAATCTCAACAAATTACTCAGAAACAAAGAGGGTCCCAAACCCAAGAAAGCAACAAAAACAAAAATAGATAGCAAAATTTAAAAGGGCAGTAAAACAAGAGCCTTGAACAAACTCAAGAGTGATAATCTAAAGATTACATCAATAAATTTTTGTTAATTACCACCTTTTTTACCAACTTTAAAATTGAAATAATTTAAAAAGCGTTCATCTGTTAAGGAAAAAAGAAGAAAATATGAATTTGCAATTAATCACACTATAGTTCAAATGAACAAGATCTAAAGGACATTGTTTGTTCCAAGCAGAGAAACTTCCAGGAGTTTGTTTTTGTTTGCCGAATTTTTTTAATAGACAAAAGCAGAGAAATTACGGAAAAAAAATTTAACTCTTCTTTTATTTTTTTGGATTCAGTCATAGCAGTAGCCTACATTAAAATTCCTTTGTTTCATAAAACATTTTATTTGACAAATATTAATTTATTATTTTTCAGATCAACCAAAGCTATTTTTGACGCCCAGACACAACAATAAAAATCAAAGTAGTTGATAACGTTGAAAATTATTTTTAGTTTAATGGTTTAATTAAAGCATAAGTTTTCTGAAAGGTACGGTATTAACAAACTCAAAGAGATTCAAAAAGATTTATATTAGTCCAATCATATTTGGTTTTAGGTGGAAGTAATCTTGGACAGCGTTATAGCACTGCCTAAGTAAAGAGCGCTGTGGGCACAATCGATTATCTATTTTATTTTTTTTTTTTTGGTCTTAGGCCAGGGCACTTCGTATCGAAGGACTTGTCGTAAACTTCGAAAAGGGCTCATCCAATTGCAAATTCAAACTGCTAGTGCCCTTTTAATAGTTGAAAGTGATTGGAGGGCAACTAATCCCCCCTCCCACGCCCACCATTTCCCCACATATTCAGTCAAAAATTTGAGATAGCCATTTTGTTCAACGTAGTTGAAAGGTCAGAAATTGTGTCCTTGAGGATGACAACCCCCCAAAGCCCACAGGGCAACGGTTATAAGTTATGTCCTGGGGGCATATAAGGTAAATATAGAAAGGGTGATCGTTCGAACTGTGGAATGGGCTCATTGGAATGAAAATCAGATGTTCTAGTGCCCTTTTTAAGATTCAGAGTGATCAGAGGGTGGATATCCCTCCAAACTTGTATTTCCTGAAATGAATCTGATAGAAACTTTGAGAGCTTATTTAATTGGGAATTGAATGAGCTAGTGCTCTTTGAAATAGTCGGAAGTAATTGGAAGGCAACTAACCCTCCTCCCACGCCCAGCATTTCCTCAAACACACCCAATCAAAATTTCGAGATGGCCATTTTGTTCAACATAGTCGAAAGATCCGGAAATTATATCTTTGAGGATGACAAACCCCTACAGCCCTCAAGGCAAGGGTTGTAAGTTATGCCCAGGCTGCATAAAAGGAATATATAGAAAGTGTGATGGTATAAACTTTGGAAGGGGCATATCGGATCGGTAATCAGAAGTTCTAGTCCCCTTTTTTAAGATTCAGAGGGATTGGAGGGTAGATACTCCCCCACATATCATGTTTTCCCAAAATGCAGCTGATGAAAATCTTGATGTGACCCATTTGTTGTCTTAGAAACTTAGAAAAGAGCTCATTCGACTGGAAATTGAAAGGACTGGTGCCCGTTTTAATAGTCGAAAGTGATTGGAGGGAAATTAACCCCACCCCTCACATGCCCACCATTTCCCCAAACCCATTCAATCCAAATTTTAAAATAGCTATTTTGTTCAACGTAATTGAAAGTTCCAGAAATAATGTCTTTGAGGATGATAACCTCAGCAGAGCCCTCATGGCAAGGGTTGTAAGTTATGCTCAGGGGGCATATAAGGTATATATATAGAAAAGGTGATAGAATAAACTTCGGAGGGGGCTCATTGGATTAGTGATCAAAAGTTCTAGTGCCCTTTTAAGATTCAAAGTGTTCAGAGGGTGGATACCCCCTCCCCATACCTCGTAGTATCCCGAAATACATCTCATTAAAATCTTTAGATAGCTAAAAAGTTATTTGTTCAACATAATTGAAAGGTCTGGAAATTACATTTTTGAGGATGACGGTCCCACACAACCTTCACAATTTGCAAAAAAAAGACCAGAAAACAATTTGCGCTTTGCTTAAAACAAAATACATTTGAAATATTTTCACCTTTCTTACTTTAATAAATGGAAAATTATCAAAACCTCAACGAAGAAATGTCAATATATGTCAATTTAACTGACAATCCACGCTCATTTGTTTGTTGTTATTTTCAGTAAAGCACAAATTGTGAACTGGTCTTGAGAAGCCATATGAGTCATCAACCCTATTCATATTAATTTTTGATCATTTTGAGTTTGACTTGGCTATTTATTATAATTTCTGTTCGTTTTGATTGTCATTTATTTTTGATAGTGATTTGTGGCAGTTTTATGCTTAGAAGATTATTTGACTTTATTTTTACTCATTCTTGGTTTAATGGAGCTCTTTACTTTTCTTTGAAAAACTTGTCTTGGGAAGAAGTTTTTTTCAAAAACTTTTTTTTTCAATGAATTCCATAAAAGGAGAGACTTTGAATATGCATAGTACTAGCACCCAGTAACAACATATTAAAACCAGCATTCCAACTTTTCCTAGTCTGCCTAGCCTACCTAATAGTAATTCCTGATGAGCATTTTAGGCTAAGACAAATATAATTTCTGCATTTTCTTTGATTAATTTGAGGGCAAGAAAATTGCCTATAAACACATCGTTGTAGATAAAATCACAATACAATATATAAAATATTAAATCAAAATACAATAGTTTTGCAAGTTTTTGAGCAAAGAGTAGTTGCAGCAACATGATCCTGAAAGTTGGGATAGATAATTACACACGCAATACTATTATTTGATATTATAGATATTACATACGGTATTACAAACCTTACGTGCTAATTGAACATTTTATACAAAAACCAGTATATAACTGGTCACAAATTCAACATATACATTTTATTAATCAGTTTTTGTTTTTAATCGTCATTATCTTTCCGGATGAGGGGCAGACACAAAACGATAATTGCAACTGACTTCAATTTCTGCATATTATTTCTTAATTCCTTCCTTGGATTCCTGGCCAAAAGAGGTTGCTACAACACTTCACGATGCCTAGGAAACGTAAATCTAATTTGTTTTCAAGAGTAAAAATCAAACCAAAACATGGGGAGGGGGAATTAGTAATTCTTTCAATTTTTTGTTAACAAAAGTACTAGAAATCCATTTTTCAAATGACCCAAAAGAGACATTTTTCTAAATTTAGGACGGTTTATGCCCCGGGATCTCCATTGAATTTCACATCTAACAAAAAAACTGACTTTTGTCTCTATTAATGAAGCCCAATAGGACTTTCTGTCTCTTTCTGGGATGGGAGGATTAGTTCTATAAATAATTTATAGAACTAAGGGATTAAGGGTTATCTGTTTATACATTATTAAGAGAATCTGTAAACACATTACACAAAATAGTTAGTAGTTGCCGTTAGAAGTAGACATAGTAAAGCTTTCCGTTACTCACCAAATACTTGAACGTGAGAGCAATTGTTTTTGGTAAAGTACCAAACACACCATATCGTCAGTCGGTTACCAAAAGGACGTATCTCCATAATTGTAAATTTTCAGAAGAGCAAATACGGGCGTGGGGACTTGAAAATGATTGATTTAGTTTAAACTTCGGTTTGAATTAGGCCCTATGTTTGCACTGGCATGGCCTCAGCACTTTGTTTTTTGTCTTCTTTCAATTTTTGTCACTAAAAAGTACTAGGAAAATCCGGTTTTCATATACCCCAAAAGAAGCATTTTTCTAATTCTAGGAGGTTTTATACCCTATGGATCTCAATAGAATTTCACATCTAACACAAAAACTGATTTTCGTCTCTATTATTGAAGCCCAATAGGACTTCGATTTTTATCTTAATTGAGAAAGAAATATAAAAAGTACAGTTCTAAGCTGTATTCTCTGGCTTCCAAATATACAGAATTCACCAGCCATCTTTCAATAAACACTTTGAATGCTGTTGTTAAACTTCAAAACCGGTTTATCCCCGTTAAACTTCACTTCTGTTGTTAAACTTCAAAACCAGTGCATACTGGAACAAGATAAGAGAAAAGTTAAGATTAAAATCAATTGAGATTTGTTTAGAGTGAGATTAGTTCAAAATGCTAAAATGTAGTCCATATACCCTAGTTTTTTTTTTTTTTATGAAATGTTCATGATATACATGATTCTACAAACGAAATGTTTGAAAGATACCTTCATTGTCAAAACTGATGGGTTCCAATTCCTGGGTGTCAGCTTCTAATTTAAATGGTCCTGCAATGTCGGGAAAACTAGTCACAGAAACAGCTTCAAGCTTAGGAGACAAACAAATGTTCGAAGCACCAAGAGCTCCTCACTGTCACTAGGAAAAGCATCTTCAACTTCTAAAACAAAACATGAGTAAAAGGGACAAAGGACAACAGCAAAGCTTTCTTAATAAATCCAATTGTTTTTCATCTTATTATTAAATTTAAAACCTTTTCAAAGAAAAGTAAAGGGTAACATTGTTCCAAAGATGAGAGCAAAAAAGGACAATAATTTCTTAAGTATAGAACTACCATAAATCACTGACTAAAAATCAATGAAATGCAAACGATCATAAATTAAAATTGATGACCAAGTGAAATTCAAAACGAGGAGAAACTACCACAAAGAGGAGTGGGGCTAGAGACGTGTGGGCCTTCTAAAGACAAGAACATAATTTGCACTGCAGAACATAAGTTGTTAACATATATTTTTATAACGTTTTTAAGCGTCAGACAAACATTTCAGGGGGAGGGGGTTGAACCCCCTCCCTCTTCCTGGACACAGCTTTTCAAAAAAAAAAAAAAAAAATGAAAAACAGAATAATAAAGCCAAATCCAAGGGAAATTTAGGTTGAAAATTTGTATATAGATCAAGATATTTTTTATAAAATTGCATCAAAATATTGTTGTCTAATTCTAACAAGGCATCCTTTAATACATTTTAACAAGATTCTGCATCTTTGATTAGTACCTTCTATATAATTGTGTTCGTTTTTGATGTTTGGTTAAGCCAGTTACAAAAATACCTAAATGCACAATTTAAAAAAATAGCATAAAAGAATTACGACTAGTAAAATAAGTTGATCATTCAGATAAATATTTTGGCTGCCACAAAACAACCTTCACTTTTGGTTGTAATTTTTTTTTTTTTATCATGCCTGCATACAAGAAAGAGAAAATTCTTCTGTCTGATGTAATATTGCCTTCTCAAACATACAAAATCACAGTTAAAATTTTAAGCTTTTATTTGTTTTTGTATAACAAAACACTTTAATCTACCTTAACTCTAGTGGGTTTGATAGGAGGGTATATGCAGTTACATATTTATTTCTAACTTTTTTCCTGAACAGTACTAAATAAGCAAGAGAACACAAGAACTTATTTACTAAAGCAAATTAAGCTGTAATTTTATTCTGTTAGAGTAATTTTAATTGAATAACTTACCATTCTTAACAGCACAAACTTCAGAAAAGGTGACACCTCCAGCCATTGGAATTTGAGGCAATTCCATAATAGACCCTTTGAATCAAGTAAACACTGTTTATCAAATTTATAATACGCAGTAGCAATAATACTTGGATAGAATACTCCAGTATTACAGGGGTGAGTAGAAGCACAAAGTCCTTAAAAAACACACAAGCTACAGTGACTCCTTTGAATTAACTCAATGCTGATTGTGCCTTGATGCAGTTGAAAGCATAATTTAAACTTCTTGATCAGTCAATAGGATCTGAAATATGATAAGTTATGATTTTTTTAAATTAAGAACAAGCTAAAATTTAAAGACTGTCTCCTTATCTAACTGTAAATAAAGTGTAGCACAACAGATCCAATATGGACCTTAATTTGCTCCAAAGCGCAATTAAGGTAGGTTTGGAATTTAAGTTATAACCAAAATTAACTGTATAGCAGCATATTTGAATTTTTTACCTTAAAAATTTAGTGGATGGGAAAAGAGTATTCTCATAATTGGACTTGAAGTCTAAACCAGAGCCTCATATTTGCATTCAGTTTTAAATTTTGAACCAGAGCACAGTTTTATATTTTGCATCTAGTTCAACTGCTTCATCAATAAAGATGGTTAAGAATGGGTTGTTTTTCTTTCTTTTTTTTTGTAGGAGAGGAGGCAATGAAAGTTCAAATACAGTATATCTTTCTTTTAATTTGAAAAAAAAAATCCATAATAAAATTGCAGAATAAACATTAACTAGGAAAAGTTTATGAACTAGGAGAAGTGCAACTTTCCCAATGCAATTCAAATCTACACCAGAACCAAAGAGGATATTCTCTGGTTTTTGCTGCAACTCGACTCTTATTTTACATCTGTTACAAAACTTAAAAATGTAGCAGCAGACGCACAGTCCCAGCTATCCTGCACAACAGTCAATCAGTTGCTAATCCTGTGCTGAATTTTTCAACCAATATTTCTGATCTGTTTTTCCTTCAATTCCAGTAGTCTATCCCACACCTTCTTTATATGATGTATGACATAAGAAGGGACCAATTCTGATTACTGATACATTGCTTCTAAAGGAACTTACACTCCTCAAACTGAATAAATCTGCCTGTCCTGATGGCATGTATCGTGTATCCTACATGAATGTTGTACAATTTTGTGTCAACCTCTTTGCCTGCTGTTCAAGTTATCATTAAATCTTTTCCAGGCTACCTCTGATTTGGAAAATTGTACATATCATTCCTCGATTTAAAAAGGTATATACGACCTTGCTGAAAATTATTGAACAATTAGCATGACATCAGAAATTGTTAAGGTTCTTGAAAGAACAATCAATTCTGCAGTTGTTAAACACCTTGAAGCAAATAATATTTTACACGGTTCACAACATGGCTTTTGTTCAGGAAGATCTGTTGACACCAATCTCCTTGAACTGTACAATCACATCACCAAGTTGATTGATATTGGGGTGCCTGCTGACATGATTCTGCTTGACTTTTCTATTTTTTGACAAAGTTTGTCACAAGCAGCTTGCAATTAAATTACGTACAGTCAAGCTTGAAGAAAAATCCCTCCTCTGAATCCTTGATTTACTGTATTTGCAATCTCAATAGGTGCAGTTATTTGATGACTCTGGTAATTGTATTCATTTTCCCCTATGTATATTCTGAGTGGAGTTCCTCAGGGAAGTGTTTTGGGTCCTACACTATTTAATATCTTTCATCAATGATGCTCCTTCCATTATCCGCAGTAAATCAACTTTATTCAGACAACCTAAAGCTTCTTGGACCAGTTTTGTCCTGTGAAGACCATGCCCTGATACAAATAATTTTCAACTTCAGGATCAATGGGCTGAGGCCTGGCTTCTTGAATTAAATGTTGACAAGTGCCATATCATTGACTCTGGCAAGCAAATTATTTCTGAGACACCACTGGCTAATCATGATAAAACAAAAAACTAGTAAAAAAGGGGAAAACCAAGGATTATAGAAACCATTGAAAAAATGTAGACTAAAATGCAAATACTTTGGTAAAAGACCTCCGCTTGACCGTCCTCAGTGCACAATAATAATATATAAAAGTTACCAAATAAAAATCCAAGGACACTATAAAAAAAATTGTGTCCAAATAGCAGCATCAAAAAAATTCAAACCTTAAAACACAGCACAACTAAAATTTGACGACCCTTTCCATGTAATGGTGAAAGAGTAACTGAATAAAAAAATACAGTACTGAATGGGAATTCAATGTTTTGATTTATACAGAGCATTTTTAAAAAACTAAACACTTTCCAGGTAAAACATCATCATCACAGATTAGGTTAGGATGCAAAATGTGATTTTTTTATATTTAAGTAAAAACGATTAGAATTAATTGGTTCATTTAGAAAGGGGTTTAAATAGGTTTCTCCAGTGTCTCTATTGAGAGCTACCTTTTGGTGAATGTACTTTTTATCTCAACTGCCTTCCTGAAAATTTGGATGAGACCTTGAAAGGGGCAATAATGGAGGAGTTATAAAAAAAAACGAAATGGTGTGGGTTTTTGTCATACCACATGTTGAGCCAAGGCGGAATAAAAAGTCTCAGGCCTTTGACGTAGCTCCATAGCTTTTTCGATTGAGGACCTGTCTTCCAACAATCTCTCCCCCAATTGCTGGTGGGTTCATTCAACATAGAAACAGCTGCAAGAAGTTCTATATCTCCGTGACTCCACAAAGAGATAACATCATCGACAAATTGGCCCCAGAACTGGTGTTTCAGAGGAAAAGTATTCAAAGGGGAGGTTTCAATAAATTCCATGTAAAAATTGGCCAAAAAAGGTGAAAGGCTAGTACCCATGGGAGGCCATTTATTTGGGTGAAAAATGATTACTGTGCCGAAAAATATAAGGAATATCTATTGCAAACGGCAAACAAGTCGCATAATGGTTTCAATATCTAATGTTTTGTAATCCATCTGGTCAATATTATATATATATATATATATATATATATATATATATATATATATATATATATATATATAATATATTATATATATATATATATATATATATATATATATATATAATATATATATATATATATATATATATATATATATATATATATATATATATATATATATATATATATATATATATATATATATTATATATATATATATATATATATATCTTCCAAGGATGGTTCAACGGATAACCCGTAGCTTGGAAAAAAAGCTTATCTGCAGCATCAAGAGGATCTGGCAAGCTGTTATGTCTCCCGCAGTCCTCCATTCCATATTCAAGGAGGAACCTGGATAAGGAACTTTAAATATTTAAAATAGGCCCTCCTGATTTCTATTTTATCTGACTGGTTAAAAATGTCCGAAAAGGAAACAGGTTATAGAACGTGAGTGAGTGAAAGAGCGTTATATACTATCACGAGGTGGCGTTTACCAAAGATTCAGCTGTTATCCAACTGCACCAGCATACGCATTACAGACCTTACGTACGGTTCGATCAATAAGTAGTTTCCGAGTTGATTTTAGGGATGTGCCAATAGGCAAAACCAATGTAAACAAGTTTCTACAGCGGTACAACATCAGAATCACCCAGATTTACTCTATCAGGGGTTTCAGAATGGTTAAAATTAAATAATAATACTTGAGACTTAGTCGCATTTAAAAAAAGACCAATGTCATTATAATTCTTAGCAATCACCCTAAAAACTTTTGCAAACTAAACACAGCCCTACTAAGGTTCAAGAAACGTCATCCGCATAAAACAGACACACTAACACCGTTCAATATACAGCAAGGCGATAAATCCCCTGGGTTCTTAGGGTCACGTTATTATAAATAGTGGAGAGGTAATGGCCCCTTGTTTAATTCCAATATTCACATGGAGTTTTGAAGGAAGAAGTGAGGATCCAATCTTTTTTAACAAACACGGAGGTCGCCTATACATACAATAAAGAGGTCGAGCTAAATCAAACAGATACCCCCCTTTTTTTTAATAACTCATGCAAAGTGCTGAGAATGAATTAGAGATCCGAAAAGCATTACTAATGTCATATGCACCGATAGCCAAAGGACATACTGACCTTTCAGCTTCCTTTAATATTGTAGATAAACTCCTTAAAGCGTGGTAGCAACAAAGACGCGGTTGGAAACCCAAACTGAAAGGAGGTATGACACACTGTTGACGATATGATCAATAATCAACAACTCAAAAATCTTTGAAAGCACACTAGAAACTGTAATGGACCTATAAGACGAACATTGAGAAAGCGGTTTCCCTTTTTTTTCGAAAACCGGAGTTACAACACACAAAAACACATAAGCAATCGGGCACAACTCCAACTGTAAAATCATCAGGAACAATAAAGCGATATGGTCAAAAAAAGTAATCACTGGCAAACCCGAAATGGCAAACACAAATCTCATCTTTTTATGACCCACAAAAAAAATTCTTTTTGAGCTTAATCACGGAGCGCTTTGCGAAACTTTCGTTTTGTATAAAATACGGACGGTATTTACAACACCAAACTCTAGGCTATCACACTCTTGCCATATACGCAAAATACTTTAGCCTGGGAACAAGCATTAACTAAAATTGGATTTCGAGACCAACTATATTTTTCCGTTTTTTCTTTACTCGAGACTTGCGAACAGGTACAGCTGCATGATCAGCACATCTAATAGCATGAATAATTTGTTCACAATATAGATTAAAAGCTGTAAGCAAGCTAAGGCTCATTCATAACTGCAGAAGAAGATTGAAGGAGGTGGTAGGGAACTTTTATTTTAGTCAAAAAATACCATCACAAACTTTCCAGAAAAATCCTATGTCGGAGATATTCCAAGACCATTTCTGACAGACCATTTAGAACGTAGGGAGGCCATTGGTGATCTAGATACTGGAATACCACGTTAATAGCAATGTGATCGTTACACAAAAAAATAATTCAAAAACTGAAACTATATGCTCAGGTTCGCCAGAGAACAGACCATGATCGATGTTTAAAGTAGTGTTACCTATGGATATGAAGGTTAACTGTTGATTTTTAGGGAGCACATGGAACACATTAGGCAACATCTTCTTTAAAAATTGAGCTTAGGGGCCACAATCATTTGATAAATCACAGTTGAAAATCGCCAATAATGATACAACGTGGGAATGAATGGAGCTGTTTTTTTACATATTTAGCCAACATGCGTTATTAAACCTCCATTCCTGAGGCCTGATCGCAATAATTAGTGGGTAAATAAGTATTCACAATAGCGAACCCACTACAACTAAAGACAAGAAAGTGATCATCTGAATGTAAACATTCGAATTTATACTTGCTCAAGACAGCCACCTTCTCCGCTAGGTTGGCCGTTTTGTTTTTGAAGAGAAGCAGGGTATATCAAAGTAGAATTAGCACGAGATATTTGTAGTATGCTTCTGCGATCCGGTAGTAAAAAGTGTTCCTGTCTTCACCACTATGTCATATTTTCAACCATATTTTCAAGCAAGGCAAGTTTATTCAAGACGCCACCATTTATGTTCCAAGATAACTCCACAATACAGAACTGTGGTTAGTTGCCATCTCTACGAATTTGCTCGGATTCTATTTACTTTCGGTTTTTGGGACAGCTGAAAGATTAACAGCTGTGTTTTCTGGATTGGCATGATACACAATATAACTATTAGTGCAAGGGGATTCTTTGGTATGTCCGTTGTCCAGTTTGTGCACAGTGTCCACATATCTGGGGAAACTGCATTCTTTTGCCACATGACTATCATCTTTGTGGCTATTATAGCATCTGCGGGGTAGATACTGATATTTTTCGACGTGGAGGATCTCGTATCCAAGTTTAGGAGGATTTTTCAAAAAATCCTCTAGATCATTCTGAGAAGCGAACAATACTTTAAAAGTAATAAAAGCCCACAACGTTCGGCTTTGATGCAGTTAGGAATCAAGGCTTGTAATCCATCATGAAACTTCCAATCCATCATCATGGTACCTGCTTGAAGATGTCCATAAACTGTTTAGACTTCGATTTGTACAGCTACACTATCACCAAAGTTTTAAAATGAATCTACAATTTCTCCCCCCCCCCCCCCCCCCCAGTCGTTTTAACATTGTCTACAAGAACTTTGAAACTTTGATTTGCGACGACGAACTCAATCTTATTTCTTGAAGGATCCATATTACATACTGAATCGATAGCTAATTTGTACTAGCTTCAGGAGTCAACAAGGCTTTAGGGGTATTTTTCACCACTACATAATATAGTAGAGGGTTTACAACAGTATGTCTATCCAAAACAGGGATAACCATACACACTGACCCTTGTCTGAACTCGGTTAGAGAGTTTCTTCCATCTTTCTAAACATTTGATTCACAGTAGAGGTTATGCACGCCAAAACTACTTCAGTACCTGCTGGGACTCTGAAGGGTCCCAAATCATAAATTTGGGAGGTGTATTTTCTCTTTTGAGTATTAATGAAATATTTTTTGGAATATCCATGATGTTATCCTCATCATTAAAGTACTTTATGCATCTATCATTACAGCAACTTACTTCATACAATAACTTTTTTCCCTCACGAATCGTTTCTTTAGGAAAAAACTCCTACTCTTGACAAATTTATCAGTTTTACGCAGCATACAGTGCATCGGCTAATAAAGTTCAGCATAGGACAATGCAAAATTGACCAGAAGCCATAATTTCAAACCAAGTCCACACAAGTCAGTCGTTAAATAATACAACACATAATCCTCTATCAATGCTCACTGCTGAGATATTATCTTCTAGTTTATTTTGAAGAGCAATTCCCATTTTTTATATGACATGAAGTATACATTGAAATGCATCAAAAAACTGGCAAAAATTGTGTCTTTTTTATATCAAGGTTTTTAATTTTCCAAAAGGTGTACTGAAACTTTTTATGTAAGAAGCTTGTGTCAACATAAGAGGACAAAAAAAGTGTGGATAACCATTTTTTCAGTCCGGAAGCTGATGAACTATAAGGGGTCACAATTAGGCGCAGAGGAACTCCATCTTTGTGAATTTTTGAGAGATCATAGAATTTAGGAGCAGAGCACCCACCCTTTAGGATAAAAACATTTTGTACATTTTTAGAGTAACAAGTCTTTCACTTTATAAAAACTCCCAGCTCACGGAGTGAAACTGTCTGTGGGGCCTGAATCTAAAGGTTTATAAGTGTGAGTGTTGGACAAAATATCCGTAACTTTTTGTTTTTTATCAAGATTTTATCAAGGATAAACAATTTTATTAACTTTGTCAGCCCAGGTGATAATGATGTCTGGGTCTTTTGTTAACTTTTTCAGAAACTTGTGTTTCCAATTTTTTGAATTAGAGGAATAAGGGGTGAAGTCAAGAAGATTCTTAACAACCTCCCCTCGAAGTAATTCTGGGTTTTCCACAATACCTCTTGAACCAAATTTACCCGCCTCCACACTGGATACTATCTCTGAGAAATTTACTCGTGGATGAGGCAAGCAAAATTTTGGTCCCATAGACAAGACATGGATTTCTTCTGGTATAAGAACTTTCAAATACAGGTTCTCAATGGCCGGGCCAGCACAGAATCTAGGAAGAAAACATCTGGAATTTTAAAATTTTTTGTATTATATAATTTTACAAACTTTCTGACAAACGAGTTCTAGCCATGAAAAAGTTGTAACAGAAAGAACTTTGAGCTATTTTAGAAATTTGTTGAAAATCTGGTGACGAGAGGTTAAGCAGTAAAAAATGTTGAGCTTTTGTGATCATGTTACTAGGGATAAAACGTTGGTTTTTATGGTCTTTTAAAATGTGTTCAAAGATTGAAAACCAAACCCTATGACTAAATTTCAGTTCTGATTGCATGCCTAGATTTAATCAAAAACAAAGAGACTTTGGAAAGAATTCTATTAAACCTACAATTCTGTAGAAATTCTTGCTGGCTAATTAAGTTAGCGCGTTTTTTGGAAAAATCAAAATAATTAAGAACAGACTTGGTCATATGCTCCACATAAGCATGTCATAAATAATTTCTGAGACCACACTGACTAATCATGATAAAACCCGAAAAAATAGTAAAAAAAGAAAAAAAAAGGATTATACAAGCCAGTGATAATGTGGTCTAAAATGCAAATATTTTGATCAAGAACTCTGCTTGACCATCCTCAGTGCACAACAATAACACAAAAATTACTAATAAAAATCCAAGGATAATTTTTAAAAATTTCTAACTTGAAAATAAAGCACAACTAAAATTTGACAACCCTTTCCATGTAATGGTGAAAGGGTAAACTGAATAAAAAAAAAATCCATTGCAGAATGGGAATTCAATTGTGTAATTTTAAACAGAGCATTTTTAAGAGCTAAAACACTTTCCAGGTAAACATCATCATAGATTTGGTTAGGGTGCAAAATGTGATTTTTTTTATTTAAGTAAAAACGATAAGAATTAATTAGTTCATTATAAATAGGGCTTAAATAGGTTCTCTCTGGTGTCTCTTTTGAGAGCTACCTTCCGGTGACTGTACTTTTTTTTATCTCAACTGCCTACCTGAAAACTTGGATGAGAATGGATGGATTACAAAACATTACATATTGAAACCATTATGCAACTTGTTCGCCTTTGCAAATATATTCCTTGTATTTTTGGTACAATAATCAATTTTTCACCCAAATAAATCGCCTCCCAATGTGTAGGAGCCTTTTACCTTTTTTGGCCACTTTTTACATGGAATTCTTGAAATCTCTGCTTTGAATACTTTTCCTCTGAAACTGTTCTGGGGGCCAGTCTGTCAATGATGTTATTTCTGTGTGAAACATCACGGAGCAAAAGAACTTAAGACTTTTTGTCTTCATCTTAACAGTTCATCATCTCCACAACCATCAATGGATATCATCCCTTTAGTGGGTGATAGAATTTTTTACTGTTTTGCCCTATTTTCCAACATTAGGTGACAAACTGCAAAGAATTCTAAAAAAAAACAACATAACTTAAATGTCACCTTCAAAAATACTAATAAAATTTCGAAACTATTTTAACAGCAGCAAAGATAAAACAAGCCCTATTTGGGTAGTGGTGTTTATAGAGTTCCATGTTTTTGCGCGGCTGTTTCTATGTTGGATGAACCCACCAGCAATTGGATGAGAGAATGTTGGAACACAGGTCTTCAATTGACAGAGCTTTTAAGCTATGTCACAGTTGAGATAAAAAATACATTCCCCAAAAGGTAGCACTCAATAGAGACACTGGGGAAACCTATTTAAAGACCTATTTACAATGAACTAATTAATTCTGAATGTTTTTACTAGAATAAAAAATATTGCATTTTGCATCCTAAACTAATCTGTGATGTTTTACATGGAAAGTGTTTTAGCTTTTAAAAATGCTCTGTATAAATTAAAAATTGAATTCTCATTCAGTAATGTATTTTTTTTTTCATTTACCTTATCACTATTGCACGGAAAGGGTTGTCAAATTTTAGTTGTCCTTTGTTTTAAGTTTGAAGTTTTTTTTATACTATCCTTGGATTTTTATTTGTAATTTTATGTTTATTATTGTGCACTGAGGACAGTCAAGCGGAGGTCTTGACTGAAGTATTTGCATTTTAGTCTCCATTTTCACTGGCTTGTATAATCCCCGTTTTCTCTTTTCTGCTATTTTTTCGTTTTAACTCTGACCAAAACAGTCCTTGCTGCTCTTACTTTTTCTTAGAAACACCCACTCCCCTCTGTAAATAATGAGCAGGATATTGGTGTCACTATTGGACAATGAACTTAAATCCAACACTCATGCTAGGAGGTCTGCTACTGGGGCTAGTTCAACCTTGGGACTGGGTTAAGCATACTATTCTACTTGTTGTCCTAAGTAATCAGTCTTATAAACAAGGGACTTGTGTGTCCTAAGCTTGAAGTTGAATGTCTCTTGCCTCCCCTTATTTTAAAAAGACAAAAGTTCTTGAGGATATGCAGAGATGTACCACTAAAGGAATATCTGGCATGCAGGAGCTTTTTCGTCTACCCTGTACAAAAATCAAAGCTGGTTCTCTCTACACTTGTTTACAGGGGAAATAGAGGGGATGCCATTTTAGCCTACTAGTTATTGAGGGGTAATACTCTCCCAGCTTTACTTTCTACAGTTGGTACCAACTCAATAACTAGAGGTCATGACCTGAAACTTGTCAAAACAGTCTACAATATCTAGTGTCTATATTCAATTCTTTTCATCATGCATTGTCAACAGTTGGAACAAACTATCTAATGAAACAGTTAATGCTGATCTATTGATATTTTCAAACAAAGGCTGGATGCTTGAGTGGTCCTCCAGAGAGTGTAAACTCAATTGGGATGCTACTGAACATGGAACAGCCCCTGGTCACTAATGAACTTTGTATACAACTCAAATCATCATTCTTGAGGTCTACAAGGAGTAATCCTTAGATTGCTTGAATAGTAATTTAAGGTAATGTTATTATTGAAAAGAACATAAAAAAGGGCAAAATGCAGTGTGTTCTCCTTGTCTCTATGTAAGAGAGGTGGAATCATCTCTAATTTTAAACCAGTGTTTGTTTGGACTGTGAAAAAATACTTACAATTTGGGCTATATATCTTTCTACTAAAAAGCCATGGTGAAAGGGAAGAAAAGCCATATCCATGAATAACATAAAGAAATAATTTATAATGTTTGGTAGCAGTCTAGAGTTACAGCTCTTCTGAAGGAAATATCCTAAAAAAACATACATCACTATTTTACTCATTATTTTTTGAATATAAAATTTATTACTCTGACAAAAGCCATGCATTCTCTCCCTACCTAATAATGTATTTCTTGTTATTGAATGTTATCATAAGCAATTGGTTTTCTGTTGAAAAGGTGTTTGTGTAGTCTATTGACATGAAGCAATTAGTTTAGTCTGAAAAACTGTTTTAAATATTTACCAAAATTTATTTCAAAAGAAGGATCCAACAGAAAGGAAAACATAATAATTGTAATAATAGGAATGTTCTGAATACAATGAAGAAAGACTTCTCATTGTTAGTTAGTTTCTTGGTATAGGCCTAGAGAACTACCCAAAGAAAAGGAAGTACACTCAAGGCTACATGAGACAATTAGAAGGGGCTGGAGATGACTTGTCAAAAATGCAAACTAAAACAACAAACATCAGCATAAAACTAGCAATCTAAAAATATGTCTGGTAAAATTCTAGTTTTAGCTACTTTTGCTATCTTGGAAAAGGAATTAGGATAGGAAATGAAAACTTTCAGTAATGAATCCAAAGCCTTAAACATACTCTGGGAAGGTATTGCAAAGCTTCTATGTTAGCCTATCCTAGCCTACTTTTTTTTATTTAATAAAACAATCAGAATTAATTAGTTCATTTAAATGGGGCTCAATAGGTTTCTCTAGTATCTCTATTGAGAGCTACCTTTTGGTTAATGTACTTTTTTTTTATCTCTACAGCCTCCCTGAAAACTTGGATGATGTTAGCTTATGTTAGCCTACTGGACAAGTCATCCTATTGAAAATTTGACAAATCTAAACTAGAATTTTACCAAGTTTTCCATTAAATTTCAGTTATCACTTTCTTTTTCTTGGTTTCAGTTCTGAAAATGCAAAATCTGTTGCTTAATATTATTTTAAGCCATATTGATGGGTTTTCAAAATTTAGGAAATGTTTTTGCAGATCCTTAAAACCTCATAAATTGGGATTGAGCAAAGTTATGAAGCTGAAAAGTGGTAAATTTGCAGTGAGCCACATAATTTACCTTAGATGAAAGTGAAAATGTCTTTTGATACCTTTTTTGCTCTTTCACAATTCAAGAATTGCTTCTGGGGCTAGTTTGCATCTTGAGCCCTTAAAAGGGCCCAAAGGTATTTTATATGAATAATGAAAGAGCATAAAAAAGTATCAAATGATGTCTTCACTTTCGTCCTAGCTAAACTATATGGCCTACTGCAAATTTTACCATAGCCCTCTAACCACGCCAAACAACAACACCACCATTTAAAAAAGAAGAAGAAGATTTTAAATCAATCTTGGAAAATACTAGCACTCCTAGTAGCAGCAATGATTTGATAACACCAACGATGATAAAGGCTAGACAAAAGCAAAGACGTATTGATATCAACTCACCGTCACACGCACCACCCTCCAGTGTGCAAAAGGGGAGTGGACATTATACTACGTGTTTTCGTTCAAAATGGATGAAGTTTTAAAAAAATGTCTATGAAAAAATATTGGCAAAGCAGGAAGTCTAAATACCGCCCACCCAGAACGCTTTGTAAAGTTGCCTCTGACATAGGTAGCAGCACATTAAAAAATACAAAAGAGTATCTAGAAAAATGAACCGAGTTACACTCTGCATCGGAATCGTAGGCTTCGTGGCAAACAATATCGACAAACTAAAGACTTTTCCCTCTGCATATAATGCAAACTGATCTTTTAACTCTAGATGAGATTCAATGGCGTCACAATACACCCTACAAATATATTCTAGTAGCAATCAGTGTCTTTAGTCACTTTGCATATGCCATTCCACTGTGATCAAAGAGAGATGTTGAAGTTGCTCATGCTTTAGAAAGTATTCTTGAACATGATTGCTATAGAAAAAATTTAATCTGATCGCGGTTAGCGAATTTGTTAATCCTCATGTGCAAAAAGGTTCTATTGAAATATAATACAAGTTATATTATAGTCACAGTCCGATAAAGGCTGCATTGGCTGAACCATGATAAGAACGATTCGTTTATTAATTTCAAGATATTGCACGCTGAAAAATACTGCTGCTTTTATTCATGATTTAGATAAAATTATGCAAAAATATATAACCAACGACCAGATAAATCCCTGTCCGTGTTAGCCCTCGGGAAGTTCATTGCAGTGAAAATACATTTGATGCTTTTCTAAAGCCATATTCAGTGAAAAAAACGACAAACAACTAAAAAATGTGAAGAAGAAATTCAATGTTGGCGATACTGTTCGAATTAATAGGACCACCAATATTTTTGAAAAGGGGAATTATTTGTGGAGCACTGAACTTTTTAAAGTGTCCAAAATCCTAGATACTACACCCATGACATATCGGCTGCGAGACACCAAAGATAATGAGATCCTCGGCGGTTTTTATGAATATGAACTACAAAAAATTAGAAAAACAGTAGTGAAATTTATCAAATTGAAAAGATATTAAAGAGCTCCGTACTTGCAGGGGCAAAAGATAGTTGCTTGTTCGTTGGCTATGATACAACTCTGATTTTGATTCTTGGTTGCAGTTGAAGACATTAACAATGCCCAATGATTTCTATGTGCCATTCATATCCAATGTCTCCGATCCTCTCTACAATGATTTGAATAAAACGAGTGATTTTGGACGAAACTCTCTCCCACTATCAAATTCGACAGCGCGTATGAAGTGGCTTATGTCGACTGTATTCTCAAAAAATACATATGACATCCTGAGAAATATCGTGTGTATGAAATACAAGTTATACCATTCGGTTGGTCACTCTTTGCCGAGTATGAATGGGTTGAAGCACTTAAATCTAGTGAATATTCTTATGACAGATTGAAATATAAATAATATGGTACTATTACGGATTTGTGTGCAAAAAATCAATAGAAAAATCTCATATCGTAGGAATGGTTCATTCCATTTTAATTATTCAATGGAACAAGATAGGATTTACATAACCTCACCTGTTGGCGCTGAAATGATTCATCTCAATGATAATCTGAGAGATGTTCTTGGATTTAAACAGAATATAATCAGTGGCAAAATGCTGCAATTGTTAACAGGATGGATCATGTTATTTTTGCTGATTATCGACCAGACCTGGTTTCGCCTTGGACACTTGTATATTTCTCTATGCTTCATTTGTTGAAACATCCAGACTTGGCAAAAGCAATGTTCCCCTCCTACGAGTTCTTGAACGAAAAACCAATCAAGAACACTTTCATCATTATTAATATAAAGCATCTTCAGTATATCCCCGTGTACACTTCCTATTGGAACTCTGTCAGTTAACACTAAGAGCTGAATTAGGTGATCCCTAGCTATATCAAAAGGTTGGCTGTGGTTATATGCCATTTTTGACCCATCGTTGTAGGTGTTCAAAACAAACAAAAATGTCTAATAGAAAAGTGGTATTCATTTGTCTTGATATTGACTGCTATGTTAATACTCTTGGACCCAAGATAACTTGGCAATGGAATGGACTATTAGAAAGGTCGCTCATCAACGTCTGGCTATGGTCTTGGCAGTTGGTTTTCTAAGCTGTTTCGCTCTGCAACTACCTCTGGCTAGAAAAATATATTGTACCGGCTGCGAAAGATTTTGCTTCCTCTACACTATACGATTGGGGCTCTGGCAAGGATTTAAAAAAAAATGCTTCGGAAAATCTTAGGTCTAGTGCGCGAACCTTGGCGAACAATTGAAATCTCAACAAAATGGAAAAGGTTTAAAAAGATCGAGAAACAGTGCACCACTCATCAGTCTCTACTCAGGTCAGAAACGAAAGACATCACCCCTGTCAAAGAAAAGAAGGAAAAAGACAACACAATACAGTAAACACAGAAGAAGAAGAAGCCCCAGGAAGAGAATTGTTAGATCGAAACTGGATTTATTTTCATAGACTGAACAATGGCATATCTACCGCATAAGGATTCCCAACCTTCAATCACTTCATCTTAAAATATTATTGCAATGCAGAAAATGTTGATGTGAGTGTAAAAACATGTATACTATGAACAATTTTATCCACAACAAACCCTCTCCGATAATATCCACTTTCAAATTTATTCCAATGAAGACTACTTTATGGATATGTTTTCAACACTTATAGATTTACAAATGAAAGTCCGGAAATCGACAATGGAATGCCAGTTCATGCTGATGGAATATCCTACTATAATTGTATATTACATAATTTATTTCGTCAAATCAGTGTCTACATAAATGGCACTTTGGTGAGCACAAGCAACAATCTCTCGAATTATACAAGCTATATGCAGTTCGTGTTGTTGACACCCAAGTCATACAATAAATTGAGAGGCACCTCCAATGGTTATGAATATATTATTGATACTAATAGTATGGATGCACTTAAAAATGCTACAAATAGTGAATTACATCTAGTTGGAAAAAAATATATCATGAAAAATTTAATATACCCCAATGGCTACCACCAAATATTAAGGTGGATATAAAATTGACGCTTGATCCATCGAATTTCATTTTACGAAAGGAACTTCCTGCCAATCGTGGTGTAAACTCTCTCCCTCACCTCGGCAATACTGCATGTACGAAAGCAGCAGGTTATGAGTTCTGTTGCTTTGGCAGTGAAAAACCTGAGAGCCAGTGGAAATAATATTAAACTACTTGTTCCTCATACAGTCACCAATCAAACGTCATATTGCCATAGGCTCACGCACCTTCACCGACTCATTTTTATCAATGGCAAATTCCATCAAAATTAGCATTGGCATTTGTAAAAAGCGCTAGTGCAATAGGATTGTTGACTGACTGCCTACATAAATTGAGATGTTTGGGCTTTCATCTATTGTCTGCAAAGCAAATGGAATCCCACTCTACAATCTATTCTTTTGATAAAATTCTATAGGACATTGTATGAGTTGACAATGCAAACCCTAAATCATCATTCAGAACTATTTGAAAATGGTATAACCGAAGAAATGTTCGCTAAAACACATGGTATCATTGTAATAGACCTGTCTGGCACCCAGGATATGAGTATAGTACGAACGGGAAGTGTGCGTTTAGAGTGTACATTTGCTGACCCATTACCTGAAAGTATTGCACTAATCTCGCTAAATCAATTTGAAACCTATTGGTAAATCCCTCCCGAAGGCAGTGTTCTACTAGACCTTGCACCATGAACACCGGTCGAATAATCAATGTATTTAATATGGACCCCTACATCTCCAAATATAGATCCTATTGTCTACCCTCGGACTTCCTTGGAAAAATTCAAAGTGCAAACAATACCCTAATCATTGTTAATAGCAGTCCGTCGACTGTGAATGCCGGCCATTGGTTGTGTGCATCTTTCAAACAGTGAAGACAATTGAACTTTTTTATCCTCTCGGCCTACCCTATACATTCTACACTCCACATATCAGCAACTATATTGAGAGCTGTGGAAAACTAATATTCAAAATCGAAAGAGAGCACAGGATCTGACGACTAAAAACTGTGGTTTCCTGGCGCTACTAAATTTCGTGTTCAGATGTCGCGGCTATACTTACAATCAGTTTCTCAACATTATGTAGACAATTCAAGTTGGTGAACGACTTTATAGTGGCAAATATCCTCTCAGACCTGTATAATATTGATTTTAGTGCCTACGAGTAAAGCGCTTAAAAAATGTATGTGAATTTTTTTATTAATAAAGAAAAGATGTATATATACAACAATGTCTTTATCTTCAATTTAGATTTCTTCTTCTTCCTCGGTGTATAGGCAACTGTCGAGAGCCACTAATGCTGGTAGATTATTTGAATTCAGTGTATATTGATCTTGATTGGCTGCAAAGTCAGGGTCACATTTTCTAAGTACAATGTCACTTCACTCTTGTCGTATATCTTTGTATAATCAATGATACTATTTCCATTCATATTGTGAAATTTTTCACGTGTTTCAATCTCGTCTATTTGAAGCAATATCACATACAGTGTTTTGAAATGGTGAATCACATTCGGTAACTGCCAAATAAAATAACTAAGTTTATAGTCATAATAGGCAGTGTCGTCACAACGATGACGTAGAAACCAAATTGTCTTGTTACCCCAACAGCTGAATCGTAGACCTGATTCTTCCTCCCAAAATAATGTAAAGCCACGACGATACCAATCTCGTAGAAATGAAACTAAAATCACGTTTAGGGTTCTTTCCAATCATGCCAGGGTAAGTTTTCTGCCACTGATCACATTTGTCATAGTGGCAATTGCAGCATAGTTGCCCTCTAGGGTTGAGAGTCACAAATCTCTTCAAGACATGAATTACAGCCTTTAATTTGTGCTGCATATTCCTCTATGTAATTTACATGGATTGCATAATTTGTACTTTTCATTATATTCATCAATAATTGTGCAATTCTCACATGATGACCAACTACCAGGAATGTACATACATAGTGGACATGTATAGAACATTTTTTTGGTTTCCGATGTTAACTCTCTCACAGATAAAAAAAACTGATCCAAGTTCGATAAATTCAGAGAGGGATGGGAGAGGAGTAACTCTGTGACGCTACATAACCTCTTTCGAAGGGGGGAGCCATCTACATAGAATCTATAGCAATGTTTTCAAAAGTATATCCACGGTATTATTCTGCTTTGTTTCAATTAATATATCAATAAAATGAGAAAAAGCATTTGAGTCACATTTGAAAAGCTTCATACAATAGTCCAATGGTGGAGAATCATTCCCCATTATATTGTCAAGTGTTCCCTGAGAAAATATCTTCCGTTGATGGGATAACTCGAGAAAATCATCATGCAGAATCAAATGTTTTTCCATAATCATAAGATTCGACCTAATTCTCTCTTTCCAAAATTTATTCATTTTTTAATCCTAACGCTCTCACTGCTGACTCTAGGACTAACCAAGATTCGTTCTACTTCAAGAATATTCGATAACCTATGAAAATCTAACAAAAAGAAAGGGAACATTTTAGATTTCGAAAAAATTTTATTGAGTGTGATCATACACCAATAATATATATTACACATATACAATTACTGATATAACTTATTGTCCTCTATATACTTCACTATTGCATTTTAAAGCACTTTGAAGTCTATTCACATGTACTATATCAACTTTTGCAGCGAAGCATAATTGATCCTCTAATTTAAATTTGCTCAAAGATAACACGTATCTGCATATACTTCATCCCATTCAAGACAAAGCCGTGATCCTCTCGTGATTTTTACCGTAGTGTTGGTGCTCTTGTATCATTGCTGCTGCTGCTGCTACCAAACTCCACTATCAACTTCTAAGAGTGTAAACATTCCACTCATTATTGCAAATATGTCTTAATGAATAAATATAGTCAAAACTGTTCTCACTCCTTGAATTCTATTCTCACACATAATAAAACAACTATACCTAAAATTCTTCCTTATATTCACTCCGATACTTTCCCGTCTTGTCATGCTCGTACTCAGTGCGCAAGTGCAATTTTCCCGTCAGTATTCTAAGACCCTGATGGCTAGAAAGAGACACGTGAGCTTGTATATCTCGTATTTGTAGCCCTCTGATTGGCTGAATCTTGTATAGTTCGAAATTAGAGAAGGGTTCCTACTTATATGCCAAAGGTATAAATTACAACGCCTGCCCAGGCCCTGGGGGGTTTCGACGACACTTGAGTTTTGTTATCTGACTTTTGAGCAATTTTAACTTAATGGCTATCTCAAAATTGTTATTGTATGGATTTTAGGAAAAAGGCGCATGGGGGGGGACTAGTTGCCCTCCAATCTCTTTTGACTCTAAAAAAAACTGAACTAGAACTTTCAATTTCCAATCAAAGGAGCCATCTCCAAATTCTTTACGATCATCCCTTCAATAAAAACCATATATTCCCCCAGGGCATAACTTACAACACCTGTCCTCGGGCCCTGGGGGGCTGTGTTGACCCCTGAGTTTTCGTTATATGGTCTTTGAACTATTAAAAAAAAGCTATCTCAAAGTTCTTATCGGAGGGTTTGAGGAAAAAGGAAAAAAAGGGCGGTGGGAGGGCTATTTACCCTCCAATCTCATTTGACTCTTAAAAAAGTGAATAGAACTTTCAATTTCCAATCAAATTAACCCTTTGATGTAAATACGAGCATCCTTCCATAAGACCCATATATGCCCCCAGGGCAAAGCTTACAACGCCCACTCCCGGGCCCCTCAGGGGTTGTGTCGACACCGGAATTCTTGTTATATGATCTTTGAACCATTTTTAACAAAATAGCTATCTTAAAATTTTTATTCCGATGCATTTGGGAAAAAAAACGGTTTGGGAAGTGGAGCTGGTTACCCTCCAATATCTTTTGACGCTTAAAAAGTGAACTAGAAACTTTCAATTTCCGATCAAATGAGCCTCTCTGAAGTTTATACGAGCCCTTCCTTCCATAAGAACCATATATGCCCCAGGGCATAACTTATAACCCTTGCCCCTGAAGACAGTGGGGGGAGTGTCTGCCTCAAAACGTATAATTCCAGAAACATTCAACTACGTTGAACAAAAGTGGCTATATCAAAATTTTGATGAATGTGTTTGGGGAAATGGTGAGCGTGGAAGGGGTGTCAGTTGCCTTAGAATCACTTTCGACTATTAAAAAGGGAAACTAGCATTTAAATTCCAAATTGAATCAGCCATTCTTTAGTTTCTACGACAACGATTTGCCTATACAAAACCTTATATGGCCCCAGGGCATAACTTACAGCCCCGCGTGCCCTGAGGGATATCGGGAGTTCAAGTTGTCATCCTCAAAGACCTAATTTCCAGAACTTTAAAACTACGTTTAATAAAATGGGCTATCTCAAAATTTTATTGGATGGAGTTTGGGGAAACGGTTGGGCGTGAGAGGGGGGGTAGTTGCCCTCCAATTACTTTCGACTTTAAAAAATGCACTATAGCCCTTTGAATTTCCAATCGAATGAGCATTTTTTGAAGTTTCTAAGACAACGCACTTCTATGAAAAAAACATTAAATTTCCCCTAGGGCCATAACTTAAAACCATTGCCCTGAGGGTTGTGGGGGAGTGTCGTCCTCAAAAATATATTTTATATCTGGAAATCAACTACGCTAAACAAAATTGGTTATCTCAAAATTTTGATTTGATGTGTTTGGGGGAATGATGGGCGTGGGGGGGGGATAGTATCCTCCAATCACTTTGGACTATTAAAATGGACACTTTTAGAACTCTCATTTTACGACGAATGAGCCCCTTTTTGAAGTTTCTACGACGACCCATTCCATATGACGTGCCTCTGGGAAAAAAAAATAATGAAATAAATAAATAAATAAAACACATTGTAGCCCCTATGGCCTTTACCGTATAGGCAACGCTATAGCTTTGCTTCTGATAAGCAGAATATATTAACACAATATGTCGGAAAATGTCTATCTCATAAATTGGGCATAGAATCTGTTTTCAATTTTCACACAGCAGTTGCTGTTGATTTTATATTGACAGAGGTATATACCCAGGCCCTTAATGTGCAAATATTTACCTAGAATGCCTCTTGGATCCTAAATATAACCTCATTTGCACTGAAAATGAATTTACCCCCACCCCAATGATGTCAAATATAGGCCTATACCCTTATTTGAATGTATTTATGGGTGGGGCTAGAGTTCATTAGTGATGCAAATGAATGTTAATATTTAGATCCAGAGTGCAATTTTGGGATATTAAAAAATTTTTCGCACATTACGTGGAGAAGAACAGATTCAGCATGGACTTATTTTGCCCCAAAGTGCAAATTAAGGTAATATGGCGAGGGTGGGGAATATATACTCTGTTTTATATATACATTCTAAGGAATTCAGGGGAATTTCTTAGAAAAACTGGTAAAACTAGGAAATAAGTGAAGATGAAGATTCTGCCATACAGAATGTGTTAATTAGGAATTATTCTGCATATTGTCAAATAAGAAGTTGTTTTCTTTAATTTGTTTTGTGAAAATAATTTTCTTAATTTGGGGGGTGGGGGTATATACTCTGTTAATTAATAGGCTCTAAAGAAATTCATAAAATTTCTCTAGAAAAAACTGGTAAAAAAGGAATTAAGTGGAAGATGAAGATTCTCCATTGCAAAATGTGTCTAATTAGGATTATTCTGCATATTGTCAAGTAAGAAGTTGTTTCTTAATTTGTTTTTTGAAAAGTCAGGGGGGCGTTTGAGATTCGCAGAGGATCAGAGGGTGAATACCACATATACTTGTATTTTCCCTAAATTGTATTTTCATTCAATTCGAAGTTGAAAGGGCTAGCACCCTTTTAATAGTCAAAAGTGATTGGAGGGCAACTAGCCCCCCCTCACGCCTATCAATTTCCAACACACATCTAATCAAAATTTGAAGATAGCGATGTTGTTCAACCGTAGTTGAAAAGTGTGGAAAATTAGTCTTTTGAGGATGACAACCCCCCCCCTGTCTACGGCTTTCAGCTATTGGTTGAAAGTTATGCCCCAAGGGCAAATAAGGTTTTTATGGAAAGGGTGGGGTGGTAAAAACTCCGGAATGAGCTCATTTGATTGGAAATCAGATGTTCTAGTGCCTTTATATGAGCCCATTTAAAGCCCTCAGCGCATGGGTTAGTAAGTTATGCCCGAGGGCATATTAAGTTTTTTATGTAATCTTAACAGAGTTCTAGTGTCTTTTTTACGATCTGAATGATCAAAGGGTGGATACCCCCCGACACACCTCTTTTTCCCGAAATGCATCTAATAGAAACTTTGAGATGACTATTTGTTGTCGTAGAAACTTTAAAAAAGGCTCATTCGATGGAAATTGGGGGGCAACTAGCCCTCTCCTAAGTAGTAACCGCCCAATTAGCACGGATTCTCGATTGCCGTAATATGCAACTTACCACGGGTCATTTATGCCTATTGCAATAAACTCTACATGGGTTGCTGTGTAGACCACTAATGAGGATGTACCAGGGTCATTCCTTGCCTCATTACAATGAACTCTACAATGAGTTGGCAGATAGATGTTTTTTGATTATGAAAATCGATTTTTTTGTGTGTCAGTCGATTAGAGGAAAGTTGGGTGGTTAGTCCAATATAATAACTTGATTAGGTACGGTTTTCTAAAAAAACATGCCAAGCTATAATGTACTCAATTTAAAAAAAAAAAACCCGTCGTTATTGCGAAAGGCTTACTCAATTTACATTCTTAGTGTTAACTGGAGTGAACGATAATGGTCGGTAGGTATAAAGGAACATTTGAAGGTTGGAGAAAAAAAGGGGTAATTAGTGATTGGATAATTTTAACAAGAAAATGACTGAAAAGCGTTTTTGAAGGAGATGGACGATGAAGTGTTACGTATAATACACAAGTTATGATTTGCACAGTGTTGTACAATTTTAAATAGTTTAGAAATAAAAAAAATTAACAAGAAATGGCTGAAAAGTGTTTGAAGGAGTTGAGCTTTGCACGAGGGTTCGCAGTTACAATGGCGGATTATCAGTTACAACGCGTGGATTAGTTAAAGGGGGATCGAGTAGCACGGAGGTTCAGTTAGTTACAGGGTTTCGGTATTATACAGGGGTTTCAGTTACATGGGGGGTTCAAGGTTGTTATGGGGTTTTCGATTATACAGGGGTTCAGTACATGGGGGTTCAGTTAT
>JAPEVW010000056.1:995413-1050413 GCA_027921565.1 Artemia sinica
AAACGAAACTTCAACCCTTAACTAAAAACTCTAATCTAAGACTTAAGGTAAAACTCTTAACTTAAAACTAAAACTAAACTAAAACTTCTACAAAAATCAGCTAAGACTCTAAGCTAAAACTAAAACTCTTAACTAAAATAACTAAACTCGAGCTTCAAACAAAAAAACTCTTAAGCTATGCTCTACGCTAAAAACTCTAAACTCTTAACTAAAACTAAACTAAACTAAACTCAACAGAAACGCTAAGCTAAGACTCTAAGCTTAAAATTTAAACTCTTAAACTAAAACTAACTAAACTAGATCTCTAACTAAAAACTCTAAGCTATGACTCTAAGGTAAAACACCAAACTCTTAACTAAAAATAACTAAACTAGAACTCTAACAAAAACTCTAAGCCAAGACTCTAGCTAAATACTCTAAACTCTTAACTAAAACTAAACTAAACTAAAACTTCAACAAAAACTGTAAGCTTATGATTCTATGATAAAACTCTCAACTCTTAAAGTAAACTAATTCTAGAACTCTACAAAAACTCTAAACTTACGACTATAGCGAAAAACCTAAATTCCTAACTATAACTAAACTAAACTTCAACTCTAACTATAACTCTAAGATAAGGACTCAAGCCAAAACTCTAAACCTCTTAACTAAAACTAAACTAAACTAAAACTCTAACAAAAACTCTAAGCTAAGACTCTAAGCAAAAACTATTAAAACTCTTAACTTAAACCCTAAACTGAACTAGAGCTTCAAACAAAAACTCTAGCTAAGACTCAAAGCTCAAAAACTCTAAACTCTTAACTAAAACTAAACTAAACTAGAACTCTAACAAAAACTTAAGCTAATTACTCTGAGCTAAATTTAAACTCTTAGCTAAAACTAACATAAACTAAAACTCTAACAAAACTCTAAGCTATGACTCTAAGGTAAAACACAAAAAACTCTTAACTAAACTACACAGAAACTCTAAACAAAATCCTTAGCTAAGACTCTAAGCTAAAAAACTCTAAACTCTTAACTATAACTAAAACTAAAAACTAAACTCTAAGCCAAGTCTCGAAGTAAAACCAGACGCTTAAATATTATAAACTAAACTAGACCTCTAACAAAATTTCTAAGCAACGACTCTAAGCTAAAAACTCAAACTTTAAACTATGCTAAACTAAACTTCAAATCTAACAAAAACTCTAAGAACTAAACAAGACCTAAGGTAAAACTTATAAACTATTAACTAAAACTAAACTAAACTAGACTTCAACAAAACCAAAGCAAAGAATCCTAAGCTAAAAATCTAAACTCTTAAACTAAAACTAAAAAAACTATAACTCTAACAAAAACTTCTAAGCAAGATCAAGTAAAATTCTAAACCTTAACTAAAACTAAGTAAACTAGAACTCAACTAAAACTCTAAGCTAAGACTCAAGGTAAAACACTAAACTCTTCAACTAAAGTAAACTAAACTAGAACTCTAACTGAAAACTCAAAAGTAAAACATGCAAAATCTAACTAAAAATTAAACTAAACTAGGACTCAACAACACTCAAGCTAAGACTCAAGGTAAAACTCTAAACTCTTAAATCTAAAACTTAAAACTAAACTAGGAACTCTAAACAAAAACTCTTAAAGATAAGACTCAGCTAAAACTCTAAACTCTTAACCGAAAATAAATTAAAATTAGAACTCTAAATAAAAACTAAGCTAAGACTCCAAGCAAAACTCTAAAACTCTTAACTAAAAACTAAACATAGAACTCTAATTAAAACTCTAAGTCAAGCTAAAACTCTAAACTAAGACTCTAAGCCCAAACCACCACTAACTCGTTAAATAAAATAAACTAGAATTCTAACAAAAACTCTTAGCACTAAGACTCTAAGCTAAAACTCCAAAACTCTTAACTAAAAATAAACCTAAACTAGAACCTAACCCCCCCCCCCCCCAAAAACTCTAAGCTAATACTCTAAGCTAAAACTCTAAACTCTTAACTAAAACTAAACTAAACCTAGAACCGTCATAATTAAAACTCCAAGTCTAAGCTAAAACCTAACTAAACTAGAAACCTTCGACAAAAACTTAAACTAAGACTTCTAAGCTAAAAACTCTAAACTCCTTAACTAAAACTAAACTAAACTAGAACATCTAATCAAAACTCTAAGATAAGACTCTAAGCTAAAACTTAAACTCTTAACTAAAAACTACAACCTAAACTAAAACTCTAAGCTAAGTCTCTAAGGTAAAACACCAAAAACTCATAAACTATAAAACTAAAACTACACTAGAACTCTAACAAAAAACTCTAAGCTAAGACTCTAAGCTAAAACTTCTAAACTCTGAACTATTAGTAAAACTAAACTAGAACTCTAACACAAACTATACGCTAAGACTCTAAGCCTAAAACTCTATACTCTTAACATAAAACTAAACTGAACTAGAAACTCTAACTAAAACTCTGCTAGTCATGGAAACTCTAAACTCCTTACCTTTAACTAAACTAGAACTCTAAGCAAAACTTTAATTCTTACCTATAAAACTAAACTAAACTAGAACCTCAAACTAAAAACTCTAAACTCTTAACTAAAACTAAACTAACCTAAAATCTAACAAAAACCACTAAGGTAAGACTCTAAGCTAAAACTAGAAACTCTTAACTAAAAACTTAACTAACTACAACTTAAAGTAAAACCAAGCTATGACTCTAAGCTACAACTCAAAATTCTTGAAACTGTAACAAAACTAAACTTTCAAATCAACTAGAACTCTAAGCTTTAAGGACTCTGTGGTAAAACTCTAAACTCTTACTAAAAATTAAACTAAACTAGAACTCTAACTAAAACTATAAGCTCATATGAATCTAGCTAAAAACCTAAACTCTTAAACTAAAACTAACACTAAACTAGAACTCACAAAAACTCTAAGTAAGACCTATGCCCTCAAAAACTCTTAACTAAAACTAAACTTAAACTAAAAAACTTCAACAAAAACTCTAAGCCTATGATTCTATGATAAAACTCTAAACTTCCATACTATTACTAAAACTAAACTTCAACGTTAACAAAAAAAAACTTCTAAGTCTAAGGACCTTCTAAGCTTAAAAACTCTTAAACTATTAACTATTTACTAAACTAAACTTCAACTTTAAAAAAAACCTACTAAGCTTCTTTTTATTGGTGAATGAAGACTCTAAGCTTAAAACTCTAAACTCTTAACTATTACTAAACAATACACTTAGAACTTCGACAAAAACACTATGCTAAGACTCTAAGCATAAAAACTCGAAAAAGCTTAACTACCACTAAAATAAACTAAATAACTCTACACAAAAAACTCTAAGCTAAGACTGCTAAGCTAAAACATGTTCATAAACTCTTAACTAAAAACGGGGTTTAAATCTAAAAGGGAACTCTAACCTAAAAAAAAAGTTCGGTTTGGTTGGATTTTTCTAAGCTATGATTCTAAGGTAAAAATGCCAAACTCTTAACTATAAAATCATTAAACTCCCTCCTAAACATAGAACCCTAACAAAAAACTCTAAAGCTATGACTCTAAAGCTAAAAAAACTCCAACACTCTTAACTAAAACTAAACTAAACTAAAAAAAACAAAAAACTCAAGCTAAGTCTCTAAGGTATAAAACTCCAAACTCTTAACTATATCTAAACTTAAACTAATAGAAGTCTAACAAAACTCTAAGCTAAGGACTATATGCTAAAAACTCTAAACTCTTAACTTAAAACTAAACTAAACTTAACAACTGTAAGCTAAGACGCTAAGCTAAAAACTAAACTCTTAACTATTACTAAACTAAACTTCAGCTTTACAAAAAAACTCTAAGCTAAGACTCTAAGCTAAAACTCTAAACTCTTAACTATTACTAAACTAAACTCAACTGTAACAAACTAACTCTAAGCTAAGACTCTAAGCTTAAAACTATAAACTCTAACTATTACTAAACTAAACTAGAAATTCGAACCAAAAAACTCATGCTAAGGACTCTAAGCTAAAACTCTAAACTCTTAACTAAACTCAAACTAAACTAAAACTCTAACAAAAAACTCTAAGCTAAGATCTCTAAGCTAAAAATTCTAAACTCTTGAAAACTAAACATAAACTAGAACTTACAACTAAAAGTCTAAGCTTTTATGGACTCTAAAGTAAAAACACCCAAACTCTGTAACTCAAAAACTAAACTAAACTAAATCCCACTTTAACAAAAAACTACTAAGCTAAGACTCTAAGCTAAAAACTCAAAATCTTAAACTAAACTAAAAACTAATCTAAAACTCTAGCTAAGTCTCTAGGTAAAACTCCAAAATTCTTAACTATATCTAAAACTAAACTAGAACTCTAAAAAAAAACTCTAAGCTAAAAGACTCTAAGCTAAAACTCTAAACTCTTAACTAGTGACTAAAATAACTTCAACATAAACTCTAAGCTAAGGACTCTAAGCTAAAACTCTAAACTATTAACATAAAACTAAACTAAACTAAAACTTCAACAAAAACCTAAGCTAAGACTCTAAGCTAAAAACTCCGAAACTCTTAGAACGAAAACTGAAAATAAACTCGAACTCTTAACAAAAACTCTAAGCTAAGGACTCTAAGCCTAAAAAACTCTAAAACTCTTAACTAAAACTAAACTAGAAACCTCTAACCTAAAACTAAAAGAATAAGACTCTAAGGTAAAAAACTCGAAAACTTCTTAAACTAAACTAAATAAACTAATAACTCTAACCCAAAAACTCTAAGCTAAGGACTCTAAGCTAAAAAACTACTAAACTCTGAACTAAACAACTAAACTCTAACTAAAACTCTAAGCTAAGTCTCTAAGGGAAAACTCCCCCACACCTCTTAACTATTAGTTAAAACTACAACTATAACTCAAAACTAAAATAAACTAGAACTACTAACAAAAAACCTCTAAGCTAAGACTCTAAGCTAAAATTCTAAACTCTTACAACAAAAATAAACTAAACTAGAACTCTAACTAAATAACTCTAGCTAAGACTCTAAGCTAAAAAACTAAACTCTAAAAACTAAAAGGTCTAAACTAAAACTAGGGACTCTAACTGAAACTCAAAGGTTAAAACATCAAAATCTTAACTAAAAATTAACTAAAACTTCAACCTAGGCAAAAACTCTAAGCTAAGACTCTAAGCTTAAAACTCAAAAGCTATTACAAAAACTAAAACTAAAACTACAAACTTCAGACAAACAAAAAAACTCTAAGCTAAAAAACTCTAAACTCCTTACAACTAAAACTTAACCAGAAAACTATAAACTTTAAGTAAAACTCTAAGCTAGAAATCTTAACGCTTAACTTAGAACTAAGCTAAACTAGAACTCTAACTAAAACTCTAGCTAGGGACGCTATGGTAAACTCTAAACTCTTAAATAAACATAAACTAGAAAACTCTAACTGAAAGGCTCAAAGGTAAAAAAATCAAACTCTTAACTAAAATTAAACTAAACTAGAAACTTACAAAAAAACTTAAAATTCTTAATAAAAACAGTAAACTAAACTTCAACTCTAACAGAAAACTCTAAGCTAAGCTAAAACATTCTAGACTAAAACTCAAACATACTAGAACTTCAAATAACTCGCTACGCTAAGACTCTAAGCTAAAAACACGAAACACTATAACTAAAACATAAACTAAACTAGAACTCCAACAAAAACTCTAAGCTAAGACTATAAGGTAAAATCTCTAACTCCTAAGTAAAAACTAAACTAAACTAGAACTCATAAGCTAAGCCTCTAAGGTAAAACACCAAACTCTTAACTAAAACTAAACTAAACTAGAACTCTAACTGAAACTAAAAAGGATAAAAAATCAAACTCTTATCTAAAATTAAACTAAACTAGAACTCTAACAAAAAAACTCTAAACTCTTCTCTAAAACTAAACTAAACTTCAACTCTAGCAAAAACTCTTAACTAAGCTAAACTCTAAACTAAAAACTAAACTTTACAGTAGAACTTCAAACATAACCTCTATAGCTAAGACTCTAAGCTAAAAACACTAAACTCTTAACTAAAACTAAATAAACTAGAACTCCAACAAAAACTCTGACAAGCTGAGACCTCTGAAGGTAAAACTCTAAACTCTTAATTAAAAACTAAACTAAACCTAGAACTCGTAACACTAAGACTCTAAGGTATAAAACATCAAACTTCTAACTACAAATACACTAACTAAACTAGAACTCTAACTGAAAACTAAAAGGTAAAAAACATCGAAACTCTTAAACTAAAATATAAACTAAACTCGAGAACTCTAACAAAACAACTCTATAGCTACGACTCTATAGCTAAAACTCGAAACTCTAACTAAAACTTAGCCAAACTGTAAACTTTACTGTAAAAACTCTAGCTACGCTACAAGTTAAAAACTCGAAATCTTAAACTGTAACATAAACTAAACTACCAACTCTAACTAAAACTCTAAGCTAAGGGACTCTAAGGTAAATCCTAAAACTCTTAACTAAAACTAAACTAGGAACTCTACAAAAACTCTAAGCTAAGGACTCTAAGGTAAACTCGAAACTCTTAACAAAACTTAACACAAACTACAAACTTTAAGTAAAATGATAGGCTATGACTCTAAGCTAAAACTCTAAATTCTTGAACTGTAACTAAACTAAAACTAGAACTCTGAATAAAAACTCTAAGCTAAGACTCTAAGCCTAAAAACTCGAAGTCTTAACTAAAACTAAACTAATCTAGAACTCTAACAAAAAACTCTAAGCTAAGACTCTAACTCCAAAAAAAAAACTCTAAACTTTTAAAGTAACCAAAACTAAAACTCTAAGCTAAGGGTTCTAAGGTAAAACTTCAAACTCTTACCTATAACTAAGTTGTGGGTGAAAAGGATGGGTACTTCAATTGTTTTTTAAAATGGGGTTTAGGACCGGTCACTATGAAAAGAACTTGTTCTGAAATACCCTTTGCCAAGTATGCATGGTGTTGGGCATTCAAGAAGCTGTAAACTGTACTAATGTGGGTGAAAAGGATGGGAACCTCAACTTGTAACCTGCGGTTTAGGTATGTTACATTATGAAAAGAACTTGTTCTGAAAATGCACTTTGAAAAGTATTGCTGGTGTTGGAGCATCCAAAAACTGTTAAAGTAAAAGTTGTGGGTGTGAAGGATGGGTACTTCAATTTGTAAAATGGGTTAGGAGGGACATTAAGAAAAGAACTTGTTCTGAAATGCCTTTGAAAAGTAATGCATGGTGTTGGAGCCATTCAACAATCAGTATAGTACAAAGTTGTGGTTTGTGAAAAGGATGTTGTACTTCAATTTGTAAAAAAAGGGTTAGTAGGGAAATGACATTAAATAGGGACGGGTGGACTCTTTTGGGGCCCGGGGAGGGCCGTTTGGGGGTCCAGGGGGCCCTTAAGGGGTGGGTGGTCCTTTGGGAGCCCGGGGTTGGGGGCCTTTGGGGGGGGACCGGGGGAGGGGCGCCTTTGGGGGCCCGGGGAGGGCCTTTGGGGGTCCTGGGGGCCCTGAGGGTCGAGTGGTCCTTTGGGAGCTCGGTGGATCTTTGGGGACTGGGGGAGGGTCTTTGGGGTCCGGGGGCCCTTGGGAGCCTGGGGAACCTTTGAGGACCGGGGGCTTCCTTCGGGGTTATAGGTAGGTAGGGATCAGAGCCCTTGGTTGGGTGGGGTCGGGGGGGTAGAGGACCTCAAGACACTGTAAAAATACAACTTGTGTATTATAACGACCACATAGTTTCACCCTTCTATAAATCTTTTTCTTAAAACCTCTCTCAAATCAATCTTTTAAACTGTCTCTAACTGTTTCGCACGAAATAATTCGCTAATAAAATGTCTTAGCCGGTTAGCGCCCTAATAATCCCTAAACGTAATTTCAGCAAGTTCCTTTGTGTTTTTTGGCAACCCCTGTGCTTTCACATTTGAAATTACCAAGAAACCTTCGAACGCTAATCACTTCCATCGCAAAGATCAAAAACATTCGCTCGGAAACAATTCTCTCTACAAACAACAAATTAATTCCCCTTTCTTGAATCAATAATTCCCCTTAGAAAAAACAAATAATTCCCCTTTCATGACAATCAATCAATCATGACATCATCTGTCAGAGACATTAATAAACCTCCTCGGAACAATTCAGGTCGCGAACTCCAAAGACATTAATAACTTGACGTCATCTGTCAGACATTATTAAACTTTGCCCGGAAAACAATTTGATTAATGACTGACAGCACAGGTGTCCCACTTGTGATGAAACCAACGTGTTTCTCCCCTAATGACTCTATGCCCATATATGGTGTGGGTACTGGACCTCCTGAGTGCATCTCTACTGAAATATCCCCACCTTGTATCTTGAAATCAATTTAGTATGTCTACAAGATGCCTGTTGTGTAAGAGTGTGTAGTGACTACAATTTTATAGAAGACTTCGATCCCAGACTTCGATACCCAGACCGGTACAAAATAGGGATAGAGGGCGGATTTCATCCTAGCTTACGTATAAGGGAGAAAAAAACAATGGTAATACACTGCCACAATTTTATAGGTGTTTATTGTAAGGTTTTTGATCAATCAAATGGCCCATAAGTTAGCGTGATATTTACATAATATTAACACGGCTAAGCATATTAACTATTAGTGTTAATCAGTCATTAATTAGCTGTTGTGAATCGAAACATTGGTTTTTGGTTATTACCAGGGCGCCCTCAAATAGGGGTGAAGATCACAAGAAGAATTTAAAGAAATTTTGAATTTCGTTGGAGGGTGTAAAGAGTGAAAGTGAAAACAACCAGGGTGGAGAGGGAGCGTGCGTGGCTGTGTTGACGTCAGGGAACTTAATGCTGCGACGAATATTGGTAATAATACTAAAGAAGTGCACTGTACCTTAGCAGTGTAATGTAGGCTAAAACTAAAGACATAAAATTAAAAACATAATATCATGTTGCAACCAAGGCTGGATCTAGGAGGTGGGCTAGAGGGGACAAGCACTCCGGGCTGCAAGCTTGGAAGTGCCAAAACAAGCTTAAATTGTAATATTTTTTGGGCCAAAATTGTAAAATTTACAGTTGATGATACGGCAGGGGCGGCAAAGTATACATTTCCCCCTGAGAAACAAGTTAACTCCGGCTCTGTTGCACCAAAAGAATGTTTGACTTAGCAATCATTTATGTTTATATCGAGTATTATGGGATAAGATATATATTGTGCAACTTTTTGTTTAAATATTACTTTTTGCAAAGAATAAGCTTAGACAAAAACATACAAACTAGTGTTAATAGTCTATTAGTATTTAATTACATTCAAAAGTTAGAAACCCCAACCCTCCTCACTGTTATCAAGTACCCCAAAATAAAATTTGTGACCCTGGATCAGTGCCATGCTTTACATGGTCATGTGTCAGTAAAAAAAAAAATGCATTTACTGTTATACAAAAGATGGGCAAACAAAGGAACAAGTAGGCTTACACCCTTTTTTATCTAAAGTGGATTAGCAGATATGATGAGGTGTACTCATCTCCTCCGCATTTTTATTTCTTCTTTATTTAAGTCATGCAAGAGAAAATTAACAAGAGGATATAAATTAACTGTAGAGAAAAATTAATTTTTAACATTAGAATTAACACAAGAAACTATTTATTCCAAATGTCAGTCATGGCACCATACCATATGATTTTACTCAAAAGTGTCAGGTATATGGGGGGCAACCCCCCCCCCCAAATATTTTCAACCAATTGGTGACAAATTTGGATTTGATAAAATAGTGGCTGGAAGTGCCTCTATTTTATCGATATTTAAAGCAGATTTTCACAAAAAAAAAAAAAAAAAAAAAAAAAAAAGTACATTGGCTGAAGGAAATAAAGGACGTAAAATCAATGCAAGAAGATCGGTCTCAGGCGGGATGAAAAAAGCAAAATCACCCAAATCATCACCTCTCTCCCCCTCCCTCCCAAAAAATATTTTGGCTAGTGATGCCTCTAATTGTTGACCTAACTGTATAGAAAACACGAAAATGGTTCTGACTGACAACACAAATAGAGAAAAAAGGTCCTGGAAGACAGTAAGCTAGCGTTTATTTCAGGGAAAGGGAAAAAACAGACGAATTAGGTTAGAAATTCCAGGACATTATGAAATAAAGTGTAATATTTTTTCTTTATTTTTGTGGCGGAGGGGTAAAGATTGTCTAGGGTCAGGTACCATGTTAGCATTCGTCGTGCATGTCTATTTTTGTCTGTTTTTAGGAGCTTTCTTAGGACCTGAAACCCACTCTTCCCTCTCTTTGCACACACATGGTTCATGGAAAATATTCTTTTGAGAGTTAAGGACCTTTAGTAGTACCAATAATAATGTTTGTGAGGACGAAAAAGGAATTAGCCTTTTCATATTAGAGTTCTGTGAACGCAGAAAGCCAAACTAGATTTGAATTGCATAATCATACAAAAATGTTCTCATTAATTACACCTTTGTGTGAGGATAGAAAATATTTGTTTTGTGAAAAAAAAAAAAGATTTTGAAAACCCAGGTGAAAATATGTAAACTTTGGAGAAAATTTATAAGTTTTTCCGTGTTCGATACAGATAAAATTGTCAAATGTCAATTGTCAACATGACTAATTTCAATATTGTAAGCTTAGCGTGTTTGCAGGAATTTCTCTTCCGTGATAGATTACATAGTTGTATAATTGACAGGTTAGAGTATGGCAGTTTCTGTCTTATGCCCACGTGTCTGTTTCCTAGTTTTACGGAATATAAGTGACCGACAGTGTTTCCATTCTAGGGATTTCCCCCATGTAATGAGGATTTTTGAGGTCTTTTAGGGGCAAACTTTTTTCATTTAGAGATTTGGGGATTTTTACAAGTCTTCTGGATTTTTTTAAGAAGTTTCTAGGATTTCCTCCATGGAAAATCCTCTTCCGACTCGAAAATGAAAATGGAACGGAAGTAGTTTTCAGTCCAATTTTTCCAGAAAGCTGGTAGTCTGGACGGCTCATAAAGAGAGTTAAGGATCTTTTGTACAGTCGATTCGGAACCGTATTATGTTCTATGTTGAATAAAGCCATCTAGGAGACGAAGACAACTAAACTAAATCACCTATGAGTCGAGAGAAGAGAGGTTCGAAATTCTTTCAACACTACTAATCGTTTGAAGAAACCTGGTAAAGGTGCAAATTAAAGACCCCTGCAGTCAAAGGTAAAGAGGTACTGCTCAATTGAACCAGGACTTCCAGTAAGAAAATAATTGTGTATATCCTCCAACTGGACAGCCCTCTACACCTTTAGAGCCTGTTAAACTGAATAATATATAGTAATAAATAAAATGTTTTTATCAGGAGTCCCTTTTCCTGTTCTTTCTGCACCTCTTTACTGAAAACTTCGTTAGTTATCCAGATAAGAGCAATTTTCGTGTGATTTTCATGAAAACTTCTCTGGCTTCTCCTGTTTCCACAGTCTCCTTGCCTCTTTTTCTGATTCTTGATAATTGCACTGCAATCAGGGTTGTAGCTACAGTATTTCTATTGTGGGGGGAGGGGGAGGTACTATTGAAGTAGGTGCTATTCACGCGGATCATGACTTTCTTTAAATAAAGAATGTTCTCATTTTCATGATGATTAACTAAAGGTGATTGAAAGCAAGTTGATACTCATTGATAGCCCCCGGCCTGTTGTACTATATAACTGTAAAGTTGCCATATGAAACTAGATTACATTACTTTGCTTAAAAAATGAACTTCAGAAGACAAAATGGAAAAAAGCTTTCATATGTAAAAGGCTGCCAAAAATTTCAGTGTCTTTTCTTCCTTAGAGGTTTTTTTTTGTAAATGTTTCTACAGCATCAAAGAAATAAAGGCCCGGTTTGTTGTATATTAAATAAAAAAAAAGGGTTTTTTCAACTGAAAGAAAGGAAAAACATTCAAACTTGAAACGAACAGAAGTTATTGCGTATATAAAGGGGGTTACCCCCTCCTCAACACCTCGCTCTTTACGCTAAAGTTTATCACCGGCGGATCTAGAGGAAAATCTTGGGGGGGGGGGGGGGCCGCGCCGGACACAGGGCGCCAAAAACTGATTATACAGGACTAATTTGATAGCTCTTTATTTACATGAAAACACTGCCAAATATGCTCATAAAGGTAAAACGTAGCAAAAGAAAATAAAAACAGTACCACACTACACAACTAAACTCAATCGACGAGCTTTTCTGAGAGCGAACATATCGATAGCATCGTCTGTTTTCGGCAGTTCGTCTCTGTAAGTCTGCATGAGTAGTAGAGCCTCCAACCTCTCTTCAGTCATCGTGCATTCGTATTGATGAACATGTCCTGTCAACCTTTGAAAAACATTCGTTCTGCTTCACAGGTTGACACAGGAAGCGTCGCGAGAATTGTCAACAATGCTAAGATGTTGGGAAATACATTTTTCCTGACAACTGTTCAGCGCTGAAATAGCTGTTTTCGGTTTTTGCACGGTTTCCTTAGACCAATACTTGTTCCAAATCTCGAACTCGGTTTTTTTAACGTCTATCTCCGTACCCACGAGCAGCTCCTTGTACTTTTCGTACCCTGGCTGAACGTCCTCCAGCGTTTGCCATTAACCACAGCCGGGATCAAAGCTGAAAGTTTTGCAGCATTCGTAAAATGCAGCTGAACCGCTCCGTAAAATCAAGCAGCATGGCGTCCAGAGCTGGAATAAATGCCGCCATCCTATAATGACTTTCTGGATCCATCTTGGGTACCCCTGCCCGGTATGTAGAACGTGAAGCTATGCGTGGCTGCGTTACCTTGATGGTAGCATCAATCTTTTCGGCCATTTTCAGAAGATCTTCGTAAAGCAGTCTGAATTTGGTTTCGGCATGTGATCGCATATCTTCCAGCATTGCCTTCACGCTGCTAATGAGGGACAAGGCTCTCACGAGGTCACCATCCTTCTGTTGTAGTGACTCGGCCAAAGGTTTCATGATCGACGAAAACGAATTCAGGTAAACCAGTCTACGAGTGTATCTGATTTTTCAATGCAGGATCGTAATGCATAAGCTCTGCTACTTGCCTCTCGATCGTGCCATCCTTCCATCTCCTGCAGAGCAGAAACGATCGACGGAAGGGAGTCCCAAAACCTGCTGATTGCTTCGTGTCTCTCTACAAATCTCGTGGTACAAAGACTGACGAGTGTCTCTGTTTTAGCTTTGTCCGCGATAAAATGCTTTTTTTTAGAAGTCTTGTTCTATTGGCACTTGAGCTGAAGTGAGAAATTGTGTCTCGAACAACGTCTTGGGCATTGCGCAGAATGGGGAACTGAAACTATCTTTGAACATGAGAGATTTGTGGCATGGCTCACACAGTGGAAGTAATCTGCCAGTTCACACTGGCGTTTAACTTCAGCAGCAGCACCATTTGTCAAGCTTGCCATGCTAGCAGCTTTGTCGTATCCTTGAAAAACACACTTTGACAAATCCAGATTTGACTTCCTGACCTCACTCAACAGCAGCTTCCCGAGGCTCTTGCCGTCTAGCTTCTCTTCGATGCTTCTACCGTCGTCACTTTCCTCATCTCCAGCGAGTCTTGACAGGGTTTGAAAGGCATCGACAACTGCAAAAGGATCTTCTCGAATCACGTATCTCTGCTCGGTTTTACACACATAACGACAAACAATGACCATCAGCTCCCTGGTCTGCCTGTCTGTTGACTCGTCCGCAAGAAGACACCCAAACCGTTGCTTTGTTTGCTTTTCTCACTACTTCGGTTTTTATCATTTCCCCAATTGTTCCAATCAGTTCATTCTGGATCTGTTTACTCGTATATTTGGCGTTGCTCGGTGCATTTTCAAGTAAATTTTAAGTTGCGAGTCTCCCTCTGAATCCGATACCGAAGTAGGTGGCGGAAATTCCCGTCGTTTACTGCTGTAATGACATCAGAGTCTTGGATATCAAGTTTGCCATCATCACGGTGGCCACGAAGGGGGATATTCTGTGCCCCGCAAAGCTTGACAGTTTCAACAACGCTTCTCAAGAGTGCACGGTTCTGCTGTATTTGCTTGACCCTTTCACAGTCCAGAGCATTCCTGATATCTTGGTCTTGACTACCGCGCTGAAACGTTGTTAGCAGCGCGGCAGCTTTTTCCTGGCAGTGTTTGTGAAACTGTGCTTCAGCATGGTTTGTCAGCGCACCATCTTTCCCGGTAAGTTTCGAATAGTCTTTTAGCAGTTTCAAGACCAACCTTTCCCATTTTTTGCCCTCCGCGCCTCCAGATAAAGCCGACCATCCTCCTCCGTTTTCGTTGGTCCTCATCAAAACACAAACACTGCACCAAAGACCTTCGTGGTCTGGATGACGACTCACTGCGAGCCAAGGATACCGGACAAGATGTTCGGTATTCAAGCGACGCTTGACTTCGCCACCTTTTCTCTTTTGTGTCGAGACTGGAAGATCAGATTGGTTCTTCGGCTTCCACCTTTCGTTCATTAAAACATAATTTCGCCAGAAGACAACTGATTTCGCTCTTTCAGCGCTACTGCAATACCAAAGTCATTCGACGGCGTGAAGTCAGTTTCAGGCGAAAAAATAGCGCTTTGATTCTGCTGCGGGTGCGGGGACTGTGAAATCAGTGTTGGGCTATGTACCACCAAGGTTTGAGTACTGCTTCTTGATCCTTCAGTCAGCTGATCAGTGTGTGTCGTTTCGCCGAAGTTTGTTATGAAGGCCGTCTATGAAGTGGACGGAGTTGTTGGTGACAGTTCGTTCTCCTGGCTGAATGCGTTTTTTGTGCATTCCGACCGTCGACTCAGAGTGGGCATCAGAAGTTGCCGTCGTCTCAACATCTAACAAAAAAAGTTTCTCTTTTAAAGTTTGCACAAGACATTTATTGTAAACGTATATACACTTTGTATAATGGCTTGCTTTAGTAGATTTAACTCTCAACATGGTGAAGGCAGAATTGGAACTAAATTTGAAAATAAACTGAATCAGCAACATTAACTTTAAACTCCCCCAACAATCTTGAACTTTCATACCCCAAAACTATTTCTAGGAAACCCGGACTTTAAAAATAAAATACCACCCTAAACATCACTAATTTAATTTGCAACCCCAAGAACCGATCCCCGATATATGCTAACAAATATTTTTCAAGAGCTGAAACCCGAAAACAATTATCACCGAAGTTTACAAGGCTAAAGAGAGAGCTTTAACTGCAAGAATTTGAAAGATAATTTCAGAGCTGACACAGTGTGTCGGTAAAAATACTGCTTTAAGCCAATTTCATAACCGTCAGGCGAGACGAGTGGGCTGGTAAAAAATCAGGTCAAACGCTTCGGACCAAATTGCATACGAAGAACACTGTACAAGAGGGACCGTATGCAATATATAACAACAAAAGCAGCTGGTACGCGATGAAGCTTGACGAATGAGCCTTATCAGGAAAGCTATCCGACAATGGGCTAAAGCTAGAAATTAGAAGTGTTGATACCCCACTTTAAACGACACTCCTTCCTTATTGTTCTATCTTTAAAAGCTTACCTTTAATCTGATCTTTCTTGGCAAAATAATCAGAGATGTCCCTCGATCCTTTACGGCTTTCCGCCATCATTCTTTGTTTCTTCTCTGTTCTATATTCATGCCCTGATTTTTTTTTTTTTCCGATCCATTTTAAATGCGTTTCCGTCTAACTGGTCTAACACACGGAGCAAAAATACTCCGAAGGCAGTGGCAGGGTCGCTCGCGCCTAGCCTCCATCAGGTTGGATCTAACCACCCACGCAACTCCCCAAAGACATGCGTTTCTCGTAAGCATTCACAAAATGTTTTGCTCGTTTAGCACGTCCCAAAAATAAACCCAATAATCATGATTCGTGCAGTGTCGGATTTGAACTTTAGATAATGTGATAAAAAGAAAGTAAAAATGACGGCGTATCCGATTTTTTTTTAGCGTCAGCCTTAGTTGAATCATTCACACAAAAGGGTCGTTTGCACGATGGATGAGAGGGCGCCAGAGAAAATCTCTGGGGGGGGCCAGGCCCCCCCCGGCCCCCCTGGATCCGCCGCTGAAGTTTATTAGTAGTTTTAAAAAAGCCTCTTATTGTTCTAATTAAACGGCCCTTGTGTTTCAGGAGTCTTTAGTGCGAAATTGGGACAAAATTCAAACTTTAGCGTAAGGAGCGAGGTGTTAAGGAGGCGGCAACCCCTTTTATTTACGTAATAGTTTCTGCTCGTTTTAAGTTTTAATGTTACTCCTTACTTTCAGTTGAAAAAACTTGTTTTTTTAAATTGAATTTCTGATTGTTTTTAAATGATGCTAGGAAATCTGGTCCCCCTCGAAGGAAAAACCCCCTCCCCACGGAAATACCCTCTAGACAACACAATCCCAGTGAAAATTTACCCCGGACAATTACTCTTAACCGCTCTGCGCGTAAACTTGAGACGGAAAAGAGAAAGCAAGACATATAAAAAGAATTTTGTATAGGAATTCTGGCAAATTCCCCCAATGTATAATTTTCCCTGACAAGTTCGCTCCCTGGAAACTTCCCTCCCCATGGAATATTTCCCGTGGAAAAACCCCCAGCAGAAAATTTGCCCCCCCCCACTCAAAAATGTATTCCTACATCCCAATAACAAATACTATGCGCAAACAATGGGCAAATTTATAACTTAGACCTTTCCCCTGGGGCTGTGGGGGGGAGGGGTCATGCTATACCCAACGGCATAGTTATTGGGCCTTTCAACTATGATAAACAAAATGGCTATCTCAAAATTTTGATCGGACGATTTTGGGAAATAAGGGGCGGGAGAGGGGGCCTAGTTGCCCTCCAATTTTTGTGGTCACTTAAAAAAGGCAATAGAACTTTTAATTTCCGTTTAAATTAGCCCTCTCCCGATATTCCAGTACCACTGAGTCGATATAAACCACCCTGGGAAAAAAACAAAAACAAACAAACAAACAAATAAACACGCATCCGTGATCTTTCTTCTGGCAAAAAATACAAAATTCCACATTTTTGCAGATGGGAGCTTAAACCCTCTACAGTAGGGTTCTCTGATACGCTGAATCTGATGGTGTGATTTGAGATTATTGATAATTGAGATCACTTGACTTTTAGGGGCTGTTTTCCCCTTTTTTGAAAATCAGGAAAATTTTTTCCGGCTCGTAGCTTTTGATGAGTAAAATTAATGATTAATTTTAATGATTAACTTAATGATTTATATATATTTGAAATCAGCATACAAATTTGATTCTTTTGATATATCTATTGGTATAAAAATTTAGTTTTTTAGAGCTTCGGTTACTATTAAGACGGGTCGGTCCTTACTTACAGTTCGTTACCACGAACTGTTTGATACCTATTTTTATAATAAGACAGTCTTGCTTGTTTACCCTGGCTGTCTGCCAAATGAAGGCAGATATACTATGCAATCTTGACATAGCAGAGTTTGTTTGTCATTGGAAATGACCTTAGCTTAATTTAACTACAAAAACAATCCTAAAATCTCACCGTAGAAGTTTAAAACCCATATATGCAAATGTTTGGAATTGTAAAAACAACTGGAAAATTACAAGGAATATAGACCTTAAAAATATTTTTGATAGTTTGGGAGAAAAGGAGACGCCTCAAAGGGCGAATTTTAATACCAAAACATACCCAACTCTCAATGAGCCTTCGAATATATAAAGAATTAGTTCTAAGAAAGAGACAAGAGGAGGATGGAGGTAGAAATTGATGTGCAACCCTCACGGCCGTATTCAGAACTTTTGTTTGGGGGTTTATTTTCTCGGGGAGAGGGGGAAAAAACTTTAAAAACACACACCAAAAATGTGAAATTAATGTTTTAAAATCTCTTGCTTTCTGGGAATATATCTGGTCTACGCTGTTATTATGAAAATAAAGAGCGACAATAAACTCAAAATGAGCAGAATTTATTCTGCATAGGAGGGGGAGTGTCCCAACCTAATCCGCACCTCCACCTCATGGTCGTAGAAATTTTGGAGATTGCTCTTTTTATCAGAAATTGAGAGTTGTAGTTCTTTCTTTTAAGTCAAAAGTGATAGGAAATGAATCAGCTGTTGGGGGGGGGGGGATACTTTCACGGGAGGTATTTTCAGCGGGAATTTTTTTTTGTGCGGGGGTGGTGGTGGTGGGAGATGCCTATACCCGTAGAGAGTGAAAGGGCGAAGGGAACCCCATTAACAGATATAAAAAACGAGAGATAAATCTAGCTTTAATGGCTTGTGACGTCCATTTTTTATTTTTTTTATTTTAAATAGTTTTTTATGAATCAGCTTGACAGGCATTATATCATGACTTTAAAAAACAAACAATTCCAACAAGGGGTGAACAAGTGAGGATTCTAACTTGTGTTTTACTTAATGATATTGTCTCGTACTTGTAGATATATATATATATATATATATATATATATATATATATATATATATATATATATATATATATATATATATATATATATATATATATATATATATATATATATAATATATATATGTATATATATATAATATATATATGTATATATATATATATATATATATATATTATATATAAAAATATATATATGTTATATATATATATATATATATATATATATATATATATATATATATATATATATATATATATATATATATATATATATATATATATATATATATATATTATATATATATATATATATATATTTTCGTTGGGCAACGAAAATACTGATCAGGTGGACAGCTTCACTTACCTTGGTAGTTTTATTAGTAAAGACGGTGGGACTAGTGACGATGCTAAAAGAAGAATAACCAAGGCTCAAGGTGTTTCTTTCATAATTAAATGTTTTTTGAAGAATAGGAAGATAAGCCTACAAACCAAGATTAGAATATTGGAAGGTACAGAGATGACAAGTGGTCAAATATGGCTCTGAAGTATGGGCACTCCAAAAAGCAGAAGAAAATTTGCTAGATGTTTTCCAGAGAAATTGCCTACGGATTGTTCTGGGTACCCGGCTGACAGACCGTATTTCAAACATTAGGCTGTACGAAAAGAGTGGTTCAATCCCACTTTCTAGGGCTACAATGAGAGAAATGATGAGATGGCCAGGGCAGGTTCTGCGGATGAAGGAAGACATATTGCCGAAGATTGTCCTTTCCGGCACAGCCGTCTAGGGATAAACAGAAAGCAGGTCACCCGCCGTTGGGGTGGGAAGATGTCATAAAGAAAGACTTATAGGAAATGAGAACTTCCTGGGAGGGTGTAAAGAGGGAGGATTTGAATCGATTGGGATGGAAGAGGAGCTTGCGCAGCTTTGTTTGTCTCGGTGCTACGGTGAGTTGTTAGCAGTAGCAGTATTCTTTCGGCCTTGTGAGGCCCTTGTTGAGAGGTCTTCGCTCTGGTTAGTTTTAGAGTTGTGGTTGAACTCAGAAAGTTCGTAATTTGGCAATGACAATCGGTGACTTCATACTTTCCATTTCGTTTTGTAATTTTTGTTACATTTCCGAAACAGCGTTTTGATTATTGTCTTACAAAAATAATTTTTTTTTAATCGGTACAGTAATTTTTTCTTAAATTAGGTATCGAGACTGGTCCACATAAACAGTCTCCAGAAACAACTTACTCTTTGCCAAAAACTGGGTTATACGCCCTAAGTGTAATGCCTTAGAAACGGCGGTCTGTACGCTCTGAAAGTGTTATGACCTTAGTATTTTTTCTGTACCCTGCAAAGGCGTTATGTACTTAGCAATGACGGTCAGTACGCAGGGCTGGATTTACTAATAGGTCCGGGCCTAGGGACGCATAATGCCAGGGGGGACAATAATTTTCACTGAGTGATCTTTTTCTTAACAAAAACTGGACAGATGAGATTTATCATCGAATTGCCAGGTGCACTCTGCTGCCGCGCTGCCTATTCACAGAAAAGTGATTTTAAAACAACACAGGAGTTCCGTGGCCACTTATAAGCTGTCAAGCGTCTCTCAAGTATGGCAGCTCAGAGGTCGGTATCACCTCTCTCTTTTATCACTTTTAGCTCCTCAGTTGCGTTCTGTTCAGTGCTTCCACTGCCCCCAAGTTTTCAGGGATGTCCCTTAAAATCTCGTGACAACGGAACAACGAAAACACTTGGGTCTAAAAGCGTCAAAGCTTTATATCCGACCCTGCCGGTACAATCCAAAAGATGTTATGACCTAAGAAATCATAGTCTGTACGCTTCCAAAGGCGATTGGAACTTAGTAATAAATGTCTGGACGCTCCAAATTGATATAACCTCGGCAATGATGGTCTACATGTTCCAATGCTGCTATAGCCTTTGTGATGACGGTCTGTACGCCCTGGGTGTTATAATCTAAAAGGAAGTTTCGCATCATAATTATTGGATCTTGCATACTAAAAAAACACTAACTACATTACATCTTTAGTCAAAGACTAATAAAAGAAATCAAAAGATATTGTCCAAGCTTGGGTAATCCTATAACTTCTTTCATAATGATATATATATGTATAATATATATATATATATATATATATATATATATATATATATATATATATATATATATATATATATATATATATATATATATATATATATATACATGAGTTTGAGTGTATACTCACTAGACTTTTTTAGGGATATTATTAATCAAGATTAATTGATTCTATCCTTCTAAAAGACAAAAAAAAAATTTGAAAATGCAGAATGAAGTCCAAAGAATTTCCTTGGATATTGTGTATAGGTTTAACTCAAGCTACCACAAAATGAACTTTAATTAGTTTATATTTACGAAAGGAATGATGATTGTCATACTGACCGGTTTTTAAGAATTTTTGGTATGGTAATCTTGCCTTGTTTATCACAAAACGAAAAAAGCTTTGGTAAATATATTATCTATACATACATAATTGCTGAAACAAATTGGAGGAACAAAAGATGGATTTAATGTATTTATTTGACAGACAAACAAAACGATATGACTGGAAATCGATAACTTTAAAGTGGGAAATCTTATTATTTTTTTCTATAATAAGAAAACTCAAAACTTTTTTATGTTTAAAGGTTAATATATTTCTATGATGGGCCTTGATTGTCTATTCCGCCAATAACAGTGAATGAATTTCTAATACTACCTTTGAATAAATAATCTTGGATTTTAATAGATACTGAAAAAATTAGTAGTGTAAATCAGCAAATCGGTGATTTTTTAACATTTTTCTTTGCATAAAATTCAGAATAAGCAGTTGTATGTCAAAATAACACATTTTTTATTGCAAAATTCAGGATGTTTTTTACTTCATCATGAGACTTCTAGAAGGAGAAGGAGGCATCAAGCCATATTGAACCAGTAGTTCAATACACAGGACATCAAAGCTAACAGAGAATAAAACCTGAATAATTTGACTGAAACAAATTTGAGGAACAAAATATGTATTTATTTGACAGAAATACAAACAAAATTACTTAAAATCAATTGGCTTTGAAAGCGGAAAGGTTAGGTTTTTTTACACAGATGTAAAAGCTTAGAAGGGGGGGGGGGGTTAGGGCCTATCAGTTTAAAGAAGGGTCACAAAAACTCTATTCCGCTTATGACTAATTGAAAATTTATTAATTGTATAAGAAGACAAAATATTAATCTTGAATTTTGATATTTCTCAAGAGGGGAGAGGCTTACTGATTTTGCTTGGATATGTCAAGAGGAAAAATATTTTCTTTACAGTCACATTAAATTGCTTGAATAGGCAGACTATGCCGGAAAATTCAAATAAACATACAAATATATTAAAATATAACACAGTGTATGTGATATTTAGAATATATTTTTCCAACACTTGATATGTGAGGGGGACGGTTACAGCACTCTCAAATCCTCTAAAGAAACGAGTTTACCTGTAAGCAAACGGCTCCCAATATGACAAGAGTATTTCTCATTTTTTTCAAACTTATTTTGGGCAGCACTGCTTTTCTTTGTATATATCTCCATATTTCTTTACTGTTCAGAAGATCCTGAACATTCAAATCTTAATTCAATTTATAAGGATGACAGATTATGAATTGGTAAATCAAGAAATTCCAAATTTTTCAATATTAATCGTGGCAAAATAATAAACTTTCTTAATATTCAGGTTGCATTTTTCAACACACACCTCTGAAGGGGGGGGGGTATTCAACCATATTGAAGTAGCAGTTTAATATTGAGGATTCCAAAAACAACCAAACTAGAAAACCTGAAAAATTTGGGTTTTGCTTCCCCCATGTTGGGGGAACATTGAATGTATTTATTCGACGAAAAAATTAACAACACACTTCCGAAAAACTAACAAAAAATTCATGAAAAACTAGCATCATAACAAAACAACACTGTTCATGTCAGCTACCAACTTATTTTTTTTTTTTACTTTTTTCCGTTACTAGTACAAGTTTATGGACTTAATTCAGCTTACAATAAGCAATCTAAAATTTAATCAGAACTTTTGAATGTTTTCAACATAATCGATTTCTATGGCCTATAGGAAGGGTGCTGACCATTAGTTGCGTCTCAGGCACGTAAATTACAATGGGACAGGGGAGTCCCTCCAGTCTATTATGTTAAATAAATAAAAAACTTTTTTCAACTCAAAGTAAGGGGCAATATTAGAATTAAAACGAACAAAAGTTGTTCCATATATGAAAGGAGTTGCCTATGCTTCAATCCCTCGCTCTTCACGTTAAAGTTTCAGTACTTTAAAAAAAAGCTTAAAACTTAAGGAACTGGGACAAAATGTCAAAATTAATCGTAAAAAGCGAAGTATTGAGGAGGGAGCAACCCATCTCATGTGCAGAATCCATTCTTTTAATTTAAGTATTGCTCCTTATATTCAGTTGAAAAAAAACATGTCTTTTGTTTGCTTATTGTCGGATCATTTCTTCAAATAATGCCGGGAAATCCACAATTCTCCTCCATGGAAAAAATAAATTCCAAAAAGGTAGATTCCGAGTCTATTGAGTTTTGAATTTGATTAACTTTGTGGAAATGATGAAAGACTTAGTGCCAAGCCATGGCTAATTAGAGTAAAGCCAAGACAGATAGTTACTGTGAGAGGCAAAGCTGGCATTAAAATGAGTAATTTCACTTTGTTTATGATAGACTATTATCCATCTTAGGGCAGAACTAGCGTAGACAGACATAGAGTAAGGGTAACTCAAATAGTATATCAGTTTTGTGAGCCATTTCAAAGCAATTTGACACTAAAAAGATGATTCAAAGATAAAATGAAATTTTACTTAGAACCCAACAAGAACTCGAAGAAAAGAGCATTGAGCGGCTAGCTGAGACACACTGAGGCGTTGGCTTTCATCTGTTCAGAAGATCAGCACAGCCAGTCATTGAAAGGAGATCAGCAACGGCAGTTTGAACTAGTTTCCCCTTACATTCCACATGCATTGCATCTTTAGGGTCCAAGAAACAGCTTCAATAATTTTGCATTTTAAACATTTGTTTGAACTTATGGATCTGTTTGGGGAATTTGTGTGCATCCATTATTGCACACGCATTTTTGAACAGCCACTATAGTTTCGACTTAGCGTTAAGTGACATCTATCTTTACCCTGAAATGAGGAAGTGGCTTGGAGACAATCTTTCTATAGCAAGGAGGAGTACAAAGAAACCGGTACAACTCTTTTCAAATCATTTGCACCGTCATTTTATGAAGAAAGTGTCACGAAGCTTGTTGACAGAAATAAAAAAATGCCTCAATCGCTAAGGCGATTATCTAGAGAAGTAACCCTGCTTGTAGATCACTTTTGGCAATAAAATAAATTTTATATTCACCCCTCTTTCCTTTATCGGCAGTTTTCGTTCAGATGAAGTTTTGTAGTAAAACATTTTGTTGTCAAACTAAGAAAAACATTTTTTTTGTGCTTAAAAAATTGACCTTGGATTCACTAAAAAGTTACCATAAGTGACCCTCGCAAATATGAAATAATAAATTTACTAAAATACATAATAATTACTGCTAAAATCATTTTCTGAACTTAAAAGATTTAGTAATACAGTAAGTAGTGTCACCAAAGATCCAACATCTAAGATTGAGAATATTCAAAAAAGGGATTTCAAAATTGCTCTTGGTTCATCCTTCAGATTTTGTAAGGACTCAGTTCAACTTAGTTTAGCCTGACTTCCTTGTGAATAAGATGACAAAAGTTTACCATGCACTTCAAACTGAACTGTCTCATGTCTGACTTTTGTCTTTACATCCCTCGTAGTATAGATGAAGTGGAATTCGATGATATAACAAGACTCGAGTGTTGTAAACAATAATTACAGTGGAACACAGAGAGTCGAATATAAAGTCAAATTAATATACTACACAATGCACTTTACGCCGTCTTTAGGAAAGTGTGTTTTCGTTGAGAAAAATTTTAATATTTCTTAAATTTTTCTTGGAGCAAGAAACTGCTTAATGTTTTAAATGAATACGAAAACAACACCGAAAGAAAATTATCAAAAGAAAAATTTTTAAGTAAGAGAAAAATATGAAAAAATTGACGATTATAATATGGCTCGTACACTGAGTAATTTCACAATATAATTGACTATCAACACTTTACTTTGATAGGACTCCAATTTATTCTGTGGTTTTCAAGCCATTCGAAAATAAAGCTTTTTGACATTTTTGAACTTATTTACTTACAAACTAATACTTTCCATTTCTTTTTTTTTGTGCGCTAAGGTAAGAACCACAGGACCTTGTTTTTTGTTAAATGGTTGGATACTTCAAAATTCTGATAGTCCTGCGTTTTGAACACTGAAGAATTCTATTTGAATACCCAGTTGAAATTACCCATTCAAATAGATATTTTACCAGGCACTAGACAATAACATTAAACACAATGACAATGACAATAAGATAATGACAATAACAGACCTATTTCTAACAGTTGTAATCGATTTACCATAGACTTGTCGAGTCCAGCATAAAAAAAACTGGAAATTTTCCAAGATACATATAGATACATATACATATAGAAAAGATACATATAGAAAAGCGTTAGTTCAGATCAGAGAATTAACTTGCATGGAACAGCTTTAATTATTAGACGTCTATCACAACTTCTGTTTACGAAAATCACTATTCTATCCGAGGTTTTTATTGTAAACTATTAAATATCAGACTTCTTCCTAGAATGTGTTTTTAGGTGATATTTCAGGGCCGACTTACCTGAAAATGTTTTCTTGCATAAATTACATTTTGAATGGCCTCTCACCTGTATGCACTATTTGATGCGTCTTCAAATGGTTTGATTGAGAAAAACATTTCTTACATATTTCACATTTAAATGGCCTCTCGCCTGTATGCACAACTTGATGCTGTTTCAAACTGCTTGATAAAGAAAAACATTTCTTACATATATCTTATTCAAATAGCCTCTCACCTGTATGCACAATTTGATGCTTTTTCAAATTGCCTGATGCAGAAAAAACATTTTTTACAAATATCACATTTAAATGGCCTCTCACCTGTATGCACTATTTAATGCGTCTTCAAATGGCTTAATGAAGAAAAGCATTTCTTACATGTACCACATTTCAATGGGCCCTCACCTGTATGCACAATTTGATGCTTTTTCAAATTGCCTGATGTAGAAAAAACATTTTTTACAAATATCACATTTAAATGGGCTCTCACCTGTATGCACTATTTGATGCGTCTTCAAATGGCTTAATGAAGAAAAGCATTTCTTACATGTATCACATTTCAATGGGCCCTCACCTGTATGCACAATTTGATGCTCCTTCAAATATCTTGATGTACAAAAGCATTTCTTACATATCTTACATTTAAATGGGCTCTCACCTGTATGAAGTCTTTGATGGATATTCAAATAGCTTGACGAAGAAAAGCATTTCTTACATATCTCACATTCAAATGGCCTCTCACATGTATGCACTATTTGATGCTTTTTCAAATGGCTTGGTGAAGAAAAGCATTTCTTAAATATATCACATTCAAATGGTCTCTCACCTGTATGCATTATTTGATGCTGTTTCAAATTACTTGATGAAGAAAAGCATTTCTTACACATCTCACATTCAAATAGCCTCTCACCTGTATGTACTATTTGATGCTTTTTCAAATGGCTTAGCCAAGAAAAGCATTTGTTACATATCTCACATTTAAATAGGCTCTCACCTGTATGCATTATTTGGTGCTGTTTCAAATTGTTTGATGAAGTAAAGCATTTCTTACATATCTCACAATCAAATGACCTCTCACCTGTATGCACAATTGGTGCCTGTTCAAATCGCTTGATCTAGAAAAGCATTTCTTACATGTATTATATTCAAATGGCCTTTCACCTGTATGCACTATTTGATGCGCCTTTAATCCTTTTCGAAGTCTAATCGAATGAGCCCTTTTCGAAGTTTCTAGACAACACTTTCGATAGGAAGTGCGCTGGTCTAAAAAAAAATTATACATTGTGCCAATGCATAACCTTTGGGGGGGGGGGGAGAGGGTTCAACCATAATAAAGCAACAGTCTAATATAGAGGATTCTAAAACAACCCAAAAAAATAGAAAACATGAAAAGTCTGGCTCCCCCATGTTGGGGGGGGGGAACATTGAATGTATTTATTATTCAAAGGGAAAACTAACAACAAATCACAATATTTAACAATATAATACATCAACACTATACATCACTAATACAACACTAATACATCAACACTGTTCATGTAAATAAATGATACATTGTGTCAACATCATTCTTTACTTTGGCAGCGCTATTGCACTGCCAATGATGAAAAGATATTAACAGAAAGATAGTCAATCTATAATAACAATTTATTTTAGAATTAAGGTGAGTCAACAATATTAACAAAGTCAAGAATTCTGATCGCACTGGAGTGGCCTCGACTCTTTCATTTTATTGTCTTCTTTCAACTTTTGTCAATAAAAATTGCAAGAAAAATCCGGTTTTCAAATGCCCCAAAAGAGGCATTTTCTAATTCTAGGAGTTCATACCCCCTGGATCTCCATCGAATTTCATATCTAACCCCAAAACTGGTCTCGTCTCTATTATTAAAGCCCAATAGGACTTGTTATGAACCTCTACTTTTATATTGCAAAATAAAAATTTTTAATTAATAATTTTTAATAAATAAATGTTCTAAAGTAAAAATATAGGATCAGCAGTTTACACAATGTCAGTCCATTTTCTGCTTGTTTTAAAAGCTTCATCTGTCAGGAAAGTTAAATCAGGAAAAACAATAAACATATTCCTATCTTGATTCAGAAAGAAATTTAGACGCTATAGCTTTGAGCTTTATTCTCGGGCTTCCAGATATACGTAATTCACCAAACGCCTTTCAATTCAACACTGTGGAAGCTGTTGTTAAATTTCAAATCAAGTTTAGTAAATGACTACTTACTGGAATGAAAAGAGAAAAATTTTCATACTAAGATTAGTTTAAAATAGTAAAATTTAGTGCTTTTTCAATTTCCAACCGAATGAGCACTTTTCGAAGTTTCTACAACAACTCTTTCGATACGAAGTGCTCGGGTCTAAAAAAAAATTATACATTGTGCCAATGTATAAATGTATAACCTTAGGGGGGGGGGGAGAGGGTTCAACCATAATGAAGAAACAGTCTAATATAGAGGATTCTAAAACAACCAAAATATAGAAGACATGAAAAGTTTGGTTCCCCCATGTTGGGTGGGGGGGGAACATTGAATGTATTTATTCAACGGAAAAACTAACAACAAATTCACAAGATTTAACAACATAATACATCAACACTATACATCACTAATACAATACTAATACATCAACACTGTTCATGTGTTGATGTACACGACGAATACTAGCGTTGTTCGCTAGTATCCGTCGATGGCAATTCATATTTTTTTGGATTTTGTGCAAATCGCGGATATTGGCGAATAAATCGCTTTTATGGTTGTTAGCTATTTGGTTTTAATTCTTTTAATTTTTGGCTTTTATTGAATAATATTCATCTTTTAAGTTTTTGGTTTTTTCTTTGGGTTTTTTGGTTCTTTTCACATTGACTTTCCGCGTTTTTTTTTTTTTTTCTTCGGCAATTTCCTTGGTTACATTATTTCGTTTCGCGCTGAAGAAGAGAGGCGTTTGTCCTCTCGAAATATTCGCTTTGTTTTTTCAGTATTGTCATTTGGCCTATAAAAACCCCCATTTTTGCTCGTTTTTCTTTCTTTATGTGATGTCAGGCCAATGTGGTTTAAGAAATTATCTTTTAAATGGTCTCTCACCTGTATGAAGTCTTTGATGGATATTCAAATAGCTTGACGAAGAAAAGCGTTTCTTACATATCTCACATTCAAATGGCCTCTTACCTGTATGCACTATTTGATGCTTTTTCAAATGGCTTAGCCAAGAAAAGCATTTGTTACATATCTCACATTTAAATGGGCTCTCACCTGTATGCATTATTTGGTGCTGTTTCAAATTGTTTGATGAAGTAAAGCATTTCTTACATATCTCACAATCAAATGACCTCTCACCTGTATGCACAATTTGGTGCCTGTTCAAATCGCTTGATCTAGAAAAGCATTTCTTACATGTATTACATTCAAATGGCCTTTCACCTGTATGCACTATTTGATGCGTCTTCAAATGGCTTGATTGAGAAAAACATTTCTTACATATCTCACATTCAAATGGCCTCTCACCTGTATGCACTATTTGGTGCCTGTTCAAATCACGGGACGAAGAAAAGCATTTCTTACATATCTCACATTCAAATGGTCTTTCACCTGTATGCATTATTTGGTGCTGTTTCAAATTGTTTGATGAAGTAAAGCATTTCTTACATATCTCACATTTAAATGGGCTCTCACCTGTATGAAGTCTTTGATGGATATTCAAATAGCTTGACGAAGAAAAGCATTTCTTACATATCTCGCATTTAAAAGGCTTTTCACCTGTGTGTACAACTTGATGCCTTTTCAAGTTGCCTAGTGAAGGAAAGCATTTCTTACATAGATTACATTCATATATATTTTTTTCTGTGTGTATACTTTTATGTCTTTCTAATTTTCTGTGCTTTTTACTGTGCAAGTATGTTTTTGGATCGTCTAAACCTTTTTCATCATATTCCAATTTTAATGAATTTGCGTAGCCGCTTGCAGATGGATTCTGTGAAACGACTAGAAATTCATTTCCCTGCTCATCTAGTTGAGACATTTTTTTGGCAAAAAGTGACCTTGTTGTAACACTAGATGCTGTCTCATATCACCAATAGATTCTCTTAGACAAATGGCACATTCCTCTGTCCCTCCCATTTTGTGTTCCATGAAATGAACAAACAAAACTGCTGTAATCACGAAACTACTGTAGGGCAGACATCACACTCTATTGGCGACAGCTCTTCACAACCAGTGTCAATGTGAAGATCTAGAATCAATAGGGATTTCTCTGCTTTTCCACACAAGCCGCAACGCCAGATTCCAACTGTTAATTCTTCAATAGACTTCTCTGTCAGTTTTTTCACCATAACGATCGGTTTTTGGGCCTAAGACTATTGACTGACTCACATCACCAGACCTGCATGCCGTAGAATGCATCATGCCTGTTTGAAAAAAAAAAAAATTAATGAATTTCTTCATTGAACTTAATAAAATAAGAAAACCGAAGAAATTGGCGTTGTAACAATTAGGGCTCGACTGATATATCGGCCGGCCGATATTATCAGACCGATATGGGGGTCAGTGTCTTTATCGAATATAAAAAAAATAAATGTCCTTGGGGACACAGTGACCAGCTAAGTCTGAATTTGGTGGAGATAGCAGCAGAGGTGAGTCAAATAGAGTAAAAGTATAGTTGTTGTTAATACACACCTGATGTAGCAATATTAAAAATATATGAAAGGTTCAAAAACGCACAACTTTTACCAAAACAAATAAAAAGAATACAATAAACCCTATATTTCTGTTTAATGAATGTTCACTTGTGTGGGTAAAAGATCCAAGATTCAATCGATTAAAACCATGACATCTTGTCGAGGGCACAACTAAGGGGGAGGGGTTCCAAGGTGTCGGTGCCACGTGTCAACATCTTGAAAACTTTACCTATTTACATTGCGTCCGCATTTGTCGGCATACTGGACGCCCAACTCTAGTTACTAAACCCGACACTTTTGTGTATTTGTGGGAAATATAAGAATTCTCTTCTTCCCATAGCCCGTAATTGGGTCACTGGAAACCCTGTCTTCACTAAATTGGCTGAAAGAGGTTTTCCCAGCCCTAGTTCAGTGGCCATGGCCACTAAAATCAGTGGCCATGAACTTGTTTCCAGTATTCGCCCTGTTCACGATAAATGGTATGTAAATATTGATAAATCCGCTGCTGAAGATTCCGTGCATCTGTTCCTGTCATTCTCGCCGGTACGTCAACCAAAGAAATTTCCAAGAAATATTCGGCCCTTATAAAAGGTGTTCCAGAGGATTATGCGATTCAGTCTTTCACAAATTGTAGCGGTATTGTTGCTGCCAAAAGGCTGGGCTATTCGAAAACAGTTAAGCTTGATTTTGAGGATTCTTTTGCTAAAGCTGCTTATTTCAAAGACGGTTTAAGAATTAGTTATGAATTCTTTAGACTGAGCGAGTTTAGGGAAATTCCAAAGTGTTGTTTAAAGTGCCGATCACCCCACCACTTCCAGTCTTCTTGTCCCAGTCCTGTGCCCAAATGTGCTTGTTGTGCCGGCCTTCATATTAGTACGAAAGAAAATCCTTGCAATGGCTCACCAAAATGTGCCAATTGCAATGGTGAAACACGTGTCCTTTAGCATGTCATGCTCCGTTCTCCGTGGTCTTGCAAGTCAACAAGCCTCTAAATGGCTTTACAAATTTCAATCATATCGCACAATATCAATGGCACAAAAAATAAACATGCTTATATTGACGATCTGTACGAGAACTTTGACGTTATCTGCCTGCTAAAAAAAACCTTGTTAACTGCCTCTAGCAGAAATTTCCTTCATCGAAGCTCTATTCATTCGGTTTTTACCTCTGATGCAGTTCTCACGCGTGGTCACCCTTCTGGAGGTCTGGCCTGTATTTTAAAAAAGAAGTATTGATCTTTCGAAGCCATCCCTTTTTTATTCGGATAAGCACATTCTTGCTGTGAGAGGAAATAGTACTGTGTTTGCTAATGTTTTATCTTCCATATATAAATAATACAGTGGATTCAATAAATAGATTTGCTATTGCCTGCAAGTCTTTAAATTCCGTGATGAATCGTGTCAAGGAAAATAAACTTGATTTTATAGTTCTTGGTGACTTTAATACGGATTTGGATGAACAAAGTTATCGCTCCCGAGAAATATTGGAGTCCATGCCCCCTTACGGGATTCTGAAGAAAGATTTACCATACTCCAACATCCATCAATCTGGTACTGTTTCTAATATTGATCATATACTCAGTTCGTCACAGCTAGAATGCTCGATTATTCATGTTGATATTGAGACCCATGACTTAGACCATCTATCGCTTTTATTTACTGCTAAACTGAAACGTAACCTTTGCAATGTTGCCCCTATTGGGAATTCTAAATGGTTTAAAAGTAGTAATTGGAAAAGAGTCGATATTGCTTTATATGTATTGTCTTTATCTACATTGCTTAGTTGTATTCGTGTGCCTTACCATCTACTCCAATTGCAAGTAAAGGGTAGTAAGCGTGATCTTGATAGATATTATGATGATATAATTAGATGTATGAAAGAAGCTGAAAAAAAATGCGGTTCCCGAAGAGCGCATTCATATAAAAACACGGAAATCTATATGGGCTGCCGATCCTGAATTAAACAATTATAAAAATAAGGCAAAACTTTGGCTTCGAATTTGGGTTGATTGTGGTAGACCTACGACGGGGTCTGTTGCGGATATAAAGCAGAAAACAAAGAATGATTATAAAAAGTGCCCTAAATCCATTCGTTATCAGGGTATGGAATTTCCAGCCTCTAAAAAGCATTGGTCTAGATTGATCAATTCTGAGAGGCTGGAGCCAAAGTTATTATTTACTATTCGGGAATTTTTTCCAAAATTAATTTTTTCATGCAGTCACATTATTCTCGGTTACTTTCGAAAATTCTTCCACCTTCGCTTCATCAAGGCCATATTATTCTAATATCAATAACTTCTGTTGAAAATGCAATTAAGCAACTGAAATCTTCATCCGTTGATATTGATGGTATTAGTGTAAATAATATAAATCCAAAGTGTGCTGTTCTTTTATTTTATTTGCAGTTGTTGTTCCAAATGTGTTTAACATCTTCACTGGTTCCAGATAGCTTTCTTTGTGGAAATGTCACCTCAATTTTAAAGCGGGGAAAACTCCCTTCTCATTGTTCATCTTATCGCCCTATAACCACTATGTGTAACTTGAGTAAACTCCATGAATATATTTTAATTCCTCATTTAAATGAAAATATAAACTCTTTTTTTTTTTCGGATCGAATCAATTCGGTTTTGAATCTGGTATTGGCTGTCAACATGCAAAACCGTGTTCTTTCTTCTGCCCTTAAGAATAGCCTGGCTGAGGGGTCGCCACTTTACATATGTACTTTGGACCTTTCTAAACTTTTGATAGTGTAGTCCAAAGTCAAACTTTTTTTCCCTTCTTTAGTGATGGTGTAAATCTTTCAGTCATTTTTCTTCTTCGTTTTTGGTATGAGAATTCTTTCCTCCGAATTAATAAATCTGGACCTCCGTTTGTCCGTTTATGTCGGGGTGTCAAACAGGGTAGGGGTTTTATCACCTAGTATATTCAAAATGTGCATTTCTGGTATATTAGATGAAATTAGATCAAATTATTTTATTGGACTCTCAGATGTTTCTTATCTTGCCTATGCGGATGATCTTCCTACTTTTGTATAAAAATAAGCAAGGTCTCTCGTTTATGGTCTCAAAAGTTTCACGTCTATTTTCTAAAATTGGTCTTTCTCTTAATGTGAGAAATATGAAATTTCTAGTTTTTAATGGTCCGACTACCTCTAATGTTCCCTTAGTTTGTCGCGGTTTTTCTATACCCTCTGTTTCCGCCTTTCGGTGGTTGGGTGTTACTGTTACTAATTCAATTTCTAGCCTACGTCAGTGCACTGTTCGTGATGTTCAAAAGAAAATTCAAACGGGCTATTCCAAGATTGTTGCCAATCGGGGGAAGTACAATAGACGTGCACTGGGGAGGCTATATGCTACATTCTGTGATCATTCTTTCCTTTATCTTTCTGGTCTTTATCCCATTCTAAAGAGAAATGATGTTAAGCAGATCCGGACTTTTTTATTTCAGATATTGTGAATTTTTACTTTATTTCCCCCCCCCCTGGCATAGTAATGGTAAGATAATTCGTAAGTTTGATGTCCCTGGTATAACTGCAAAGTTGGCTGTGCTGCATTGAAGGTTGTCGGAATCAGCTTTTTATCGCTTATCGCCTCATCATCCTTTGGTCCGTCTGTTCGGTTAATCTCATTGTAGTGTTTTTTTTTTTTTTTTTTTGTAGTGTATTTTATTTGCAGTGCATTTCATTTTCTTTTTTTTTTTCTTTCCTTGTGTTACTCCACAAGTGCCATAGCTTGTTATGATGTGGGTTATAAATAAATTATTATTATTATTATTATAGGAGCTTTTAGCCTCCGATGAGGTAAAAATTGGAGAAACAACATGGACCACATTTGAATTTTATCTTTTTTTTTCATTTCTTTTTCTCTTTCATCTTTCTTTTCAATTTTGTCTTTCTTCTCTTTTGTTGTTTTTGTATTCACTTGAGCTAGTCTGAATTTTCAACCAATAGCTGTCACTGAAAGTCTTGAAAAACTCCAGACGAAAATGGCTTCAACAATTTCTATTTAGAAATAGAAGTAAAAGATACATTGGAAACCAGTTTATAACCCCCAAACTTGACTGATAATCTTCGATATCACTTGGATTTCAAACTTGGATATCACTATCCTAACAGACAACGCAGCTTCAAAAACTGATTAAAGAATTTAATCAGTTTTTAAACTGTTTATCAATCTTGAATACTCTTGGATAAACTTGGATACAATCTTGTTTAAACTGATATCAATCTTGGATATCACTATTCCTAATAGACAACGCAGCTTCAAAAACTGATTAAAGAATTTAAACTGTTTGTCAATCTTGGATGCTCTTGGATAGAATCTTGGATAAACTGACATCAATCTTGGATATCACTATTCCTAATAGACAATGCAGCTTCAAAAACTGATTAAAGAATTTAAACTGTTTGTCAATCTTGGATGCTCTTGGATAGAATCTTGGATAAACTGACATCAATCTTGGATATCACTATTCCTAATAGACAATGCAGCTTCAAAAACTGATTAAAGAATTTAATCAGTTTTTAAACTGTTTATCAATCTTGAATACTCTTGGATAAACTTGGATACAATCTTGGTTAAACTGATATCAATCTTGGATATCACTATTCCTAATAGACAACGCAGCTTCAAAAACTGATTAAAGAATTTAAACTGTTTGTCAATCTTGGATGCTCTTGGATACAATCTTGGTTAAACTGATATCAATCTTGGATATCACTATTCCTAATAGACAATGCAGCTTCAAAAACTGATTAAAGAAATCTAAAACTGTTTTTTTGTTAAGACAGCCAGCTTTAATAGCCCCCCGCCCTTACTAAACATCCCTAATAGGCTATCTGTATCTGAAAATGTTTTTAAGACCCAAAGCAAAGATTGAGGTCTAAGCCATTTGTCTCTGATTTTCCTGTAGCCTGCTGGTGTTGGTGCGATATAGGGACAAACCCCTGCTTTTTATTCAAAAAAATGTTACACTTCTTACCTCAACTTAAGGTAACTTCATGTAAGAGGGGTTTTAGGCTCTTTTCAAAATCCTAAACAATTATCTATTAGCCTATTTCAAGCCATCGTTCTGTAAAATTTGTATAATTTTTAAGAGATACTTTTCATTTCGACTAGATATTATATTTAAGGGATTTCGGGGTCTTTTTTAAAATTCCAAGAAATAGGTTGTTTAATAAAACATTTTAGGTAAACTGAATTAAAAAAAAAAAAATATTATTTTTGAATGAGCATTTACAGATAAATGATCTTCACGAGACAGCTGAATCTTTTGGTAGCGACGGGTTAGTTTACCACCGAAACCGCTTGACAAATATAGTCAAGACTATCATTTATTATTGAAAACTGATAATACACTACAAAAGGGAGCTTTCTCTCATTTTAAATAGTTCTGAAGAAAAAAGAAAGTCCCTAATTGAAAAAAAAAAAAAAAAACAAGCCAGTCATTATGTTTAACGCAATAATTTATGTCATTGTAAGTTGAATTCTATACTTGTTTATCTTTAATCTTGTTTGAGTTGAATCATGTTCGGAAGAAAATTAGCGTTTAGCAGAAAAAATAAGAAAATATCAGTGTATTAATTAGCTTCAGCTTCTAAAAAATAAAAATAAAAATTAACCGATAGAAAATCAATCTACTATTATTTCTAGGAACAAAATTTTTCTCCTTTGTTATTAAAAATTGATTTAATAACAATGTTTGTATAATTATACCTTCGTGGTTGCTATCCACTTCCAAGGAATCGAAAATTCTAGAAGTGACGAGGAAATCCTAGGTGAAACAGCGTCAGGGAAAATTTTGATGTTCTGGTGAAAGAGAAGAATTTGAAGTTTCCATTAGGGTTTCAGCAGCACTTTCTGAAGAACATTCAACACCTACAATAACAAACAAGAATAAAAACTTCAAATGCAATAAAAATACTATCTTAACAATTTACTCAGAAACAAAGAAGCTCCAAAACCAAAGAAAGGAACAAAAACAGATAGCAAAATTTAAAAAGGTCGTAAAACGAGAGCTTCGAACAAACTCAAGAGTGATAATCTAAACACTACATCAATAAATCCAGTTAATTACCTCCTTTTTCACAAATTTCAATATTGAAATAGTTTATAAAGTGTTTCTTCGTTTAGAAAAAGATAACATAGAATTTGAATATGCACTTAATCAGACTTCAAGTTTATCCGAATTTAGTCAGTGATAGCAAAGCGTAGTTAACTTTTTCACAAGGTTAGAAACATGGTTGCTGAAAGAACAGTTAATACTGAAAGTCACACCAAGAATAATTGCAGTAAGTGGTAGAGAACCAGGGTTCAGAACAAGCTACGTCCCGTTTAAGCGTATTAAAGAGCATCACCTTTGTTTTGTTCGCGTGTATTTGAAGTCTATTATTCCTGGACTGATAAGGGAAATTGTCTTTTAATTCACCTTGGAACTGGGGTATTGCATGAGATTTATCTACGAGAAATTTAAGCAAGGCGGACAGATCATCGACGTGTTTAAAGCGTTCATCAAAGTCAAAGAGAACGTGGTTGATCAGTCAAGAACAGTAAGGCAACCAGCTTGGTACCTTGGGGAGCACCAAACGGTATTTCAGCCAATTTAGAGTTGAGATCTCTGGCAAAGAGCGCAAAATACACGCTGGTTAAGGCTTCTGAGGAAATCGACTATCAACACCAGAGTCTGTTTTTTAGCCCTTATTTGTTTCAGGTTTTGTACAACAGTGACATGGAAAATGAAATCGAAAGCTTTACAGTAATCAGCGAGCAGGAGGTCTATTATGGTGTTCCCCTGTCTTGCCATTCAGTTATCAGGAGATAGAGATACACAAGGTAATGGGTAGGGCTTATTCTTTTCAAACACCCATACTGGAAAGGGTCTAGAAAAGGGTTGATGCATTTCTCCAGGATGTGGTGCACAGGGATAGTTCTGCAGTAGTGAAGTTAATGAATCGACTTCGAGATTGATGATTGTGTATACTAAACTGCCTATATGTGTAATATTGAACTATTGATATATATATATATATATATATATATATATATATATATATATATATATATATATATATATATATATATATATATATATATATATATATATATATATATATATATATATATATATATATATATATATATATATATATATATATATATATATATATATATATATACATATATATATATATATACATATATATATATATATACATATATATATATATATATATATATATATATATATATATATATATATATATATATATATATATATATATATATATATATATATATATATATATATATTATATATATATATATATATATATACATATATATATATATATATATACATATATATATATATATATATATATATATATATATATATATATATATATATATATATATATATATATATATATATATATATATATATATATATATATATATATATATATAATTTTACATTATTTATCTATTAGAATAGAATTTAATTTAGAATTTATTTATAAAGCATGGCTGTATAAGTTCTGAAGAAAAAGAAAGTCCCTGCTTAAAAAAACAAGTGCCTAACAAACCAGTCACTAAGTTTACTGCAATAACTAATATGCTTTTAAGTTTAATTCTTTACTTGTTTTTTTTTTTCAGTTTGTTTTGAAGATTTTCTCTTAAGCTGCATCATGTTAGTCATATTCGGGATGTGTTTTGCAGAAAAAAAATTACAAAGAAATCAGCAAAGAAAAAAAAAAATCCCCCTCTACTTCGCTAGCGTAACTTTATAATTACTTAAAAGAAAGTTTTTAGATCAAAGTTGAGTCTCAAGACCCACTTTTAGTCTTCCACTGTTTCAGTACTTTGCATGTAAATTTCACTTGCCTACGAGTCAATTGCAAACACAAGCCTTATTATATAGTTTTGGCAATACTACTCAAGTTCTAACAACGTGAAGAATGTTTGTTAGGCAGGTAAAAGCTTTCGACAAAATTATCCCTAATCATCCTGAATTTTAAAGTACCACTTTTAGTTCCAAATATACATTCATCAATTCTATCCAGTTCCTGTGAATTTAACTCATATGCTGTATTCAATGAAATACCCAGAGGTCGATTTTGATGCTCACATGACAGAATATAACTAGAAATTTCTCTGATCGTTTCAGTATCAATTGATAAAGCAGCTTCAGCTTCTACAAAATAAAAAGAATTATCAGATAGAAAATCAATCTATAATAACTTTGTCTGAATAATTTACCTAGAAATATTGAAACCCAGAGAGCATACAAATATCAGTCTATAAACTTATAAAATTACATAAAACAAGAGGTTTGAATAAATTCAAAAGTGATTGTTACAATCATATTTGATTGTTACGAGCCTGATTTCACGAATTTAGAGTTTTATTCACAAATTTTCATATCTCGAGGTTCATGAATAGAAACAGATTTATACTCACTCAAGGAAAAAAAAGGCAAATTAATTGGCATTTTTTCAACAAAATTTTTCCTTTCTCATTAAAAATTGATTCAACAAGAATGTTCGTTTAATTTTACCTTCGTCAGCACTATCCACTTCCAGGGAATCAGATTCTAGAGGTGATATGGAAATCCTGGGTGAAACACCCTTAGAGATATTTTGATGTTCTGGTGATACGGAAGAATTTGAAGTTTCTATTAGGGTTTTCGGCAGCACTTGTTGAAGGACCTTCAACACCTAAAATAAGAAACAAAAATAATAATAAGAAAAAAAAAACCTAAATTGCTATAAAAATACAATCTCAATAGACTACTAACAAAAATGAAATTCCAAAACTCAAGGAAGAACAAAAAAAGACAGCAAAACTTAAAAGGGGGGTAAAACGAGTGCCTCGAACAAACTCAAAAGGGATAATCTAAAAATTATATTAATAAACTTCGCGAATTACCGCAAATTACTTTTTCAGAAATTTTAACATCAAAATACTTTAAAAAGTGTTCCTCTGTTAAGAAAAAGAAATCAGGAAAATATGAATTTGCAATAAATCAAACTTTTGTTAAAACAAACAAGAACTATTAGATATTGTATGATCCAAGCAGAACAACTTCCAAGAGTTTGCTGATGTTTTGAGCTAGACAACAACAGATAAAGCACAAAAAAGACCCACAAAAATTGACCTCTTCTTTTATCCGATTGGATTCAACAATAGCAGTAACAACATTAAAATCCTTTTATTTCATAAAATATTTTCTTTGACACATATTAATGTTATTTTTAGATTAACCAAAGGTTTTTTATGCCTATACCAAACAATAAAAATAAAGGATTGAACTAAAAGTTGAAAAGTAATGTTAGATTAATGGTTTCAGTTAGACCCCGGCGCCACACCGAAGAGGGAAAGACTGGCGGCAGCGGGGCCAAAAACAGCAGCGGCGGCGCCTCTCCGGCACGCCACCGGTAAGGCGTCTGCGGCGTGGTGCAGATAAGATGTCGGTGGCACGATCAATGTTGACCGCAAACATTAATGTTTTCGTCAGTCTTTCTCAAACCACAGCTTAAATTAACAAATTTACTTTCTCTACTCATTGACAGTACACTTTCACAGGATACTCCACCTAGTAGCTACTGGTAGAAAACCAAACTGTCATATTTGCCATGTAACCAAACTGTCACATGGCAAAAATCTCACCTCCCTTCACCCTCCCTTTTGTATTTTTTCAAAGCAGCCATAAAATGTTCTATAGAATCCGTCTCTGCTTTAAATTTTAAAAAAAATAATTAACTTTTTGGCATCCCTGCTTTCAATAAAAAATTCAAGATATTATCATTTGAATATAATACTTCCCTATCTCACCCCCCTCTGGAAACCACTTTGATAGGATACCGTCTCTGCTTTAAATTGAAAAAATAATTAACTTTTTGGCATCCCTGCTTTAAAAAATAAATAAATTTGAGATATTATCATTTAAATAGGATACCTCCCTAACCCCCCCCCCCTCTGGATACCACCTTGATAGAATACCGTCTCTACTTTAAATAAAAAAAAATAACTTTTTGGCACCCCTGCTTTCAATAAAAAAAATTCAAGGCACTATCACTTAAATATAATAGCCCCCTATGCCCCTTCCCCCTGGATACCATCTTGATAGGATACTGTCTCTGCTTTAAATTAAAAAAAAAAGTACTTATTGGTATCCCTGCTTTAAAGAAAAATCGAGGTATTATCATTTAAATATGATAGGTCCCTACCCCACCCCCCCGCCTCTGGATACTACCTTGATAGGATACCGTCTCAGCTTTACATTAAAAAAAAATTCTAAATAATTAACTAGGTCACTGTAGTGTTCAAACAAAAACGCAAAATAACGTTAAATAGCTTAGTGATCCTTCAAAAACAATTGAGGGTATGAGTAAAGGGGTACAATGACAACAACAAAAATATTGAAATTATTCAGATATACCTCAAATCATTGGAAAACTGAGTCATAGATTCGCCATGGCATTCAATAACATTCAAAGAATCTAATTAAAAGGGAGCAGACACAAAAGCCAAATTAGGCCAGTAGCCTGTGAGAAATTGCAAAATACCAAGATAATGAACAAGTTCTAATGGGGGGCCCTCGGTTTATCGAAATATTCAATGGTTTCCCAGGGAATTCGATATAATTTTCTTCCGTCTCCACTTTAAATGAAAAAATAATCATCTTTTTGGCATCCCTGCTTTCAATTAAGAAAGAAAGAAAAAAAAATGAGGAATTATCATTTAAAAATGATAGCCCCCTATCCCCCCTCCCTATAGGCAATAATTTTTACAATTTTTTATGGATCATATTTTTGGGGTAACTTCAGTTTCAATATTTAATTCCCCAACCTTGTACATAGCTTAGTCTATAGCTAAATTTTGTCTCAATAGAAGGATTTTTTTCGGGGCGGGTAAAATTTTTTCAGAAAGAAGATTGTGTTTTCTTTAATCTATCAGGCGCTCAACAATTATGTATCAGACATTAAGAAAATCTTATCTAAAAACAGCAAAATAAATCAAATTTCTGAAAATTTCCGATTCAGCTGTAGAAACAATCTGTCGACTATCAATTTCAAAATCCAACTGAATCTGTATAGTAGTGAATGCGTTCTATTCAACTTTAAAATAAAATTATTGACTACAAATGATGTAAGAAATAGCAATTGGGAAACTGCATTCGAAATCATTTAATCTCATTTCATAAAGACGATACTTTTTTTGTCAACATATGAAGAAACTGTGCATATTGCAATTGCATCTGTCTGGTTTTTATGCAAAGTAACAAAAGAGATGAAAATTAACGAACAAGAGAGTAGTGAAGAATTTTGGTATGCAAAGTAATATTTGGCAGGGAGTCACTGTTAATAAATCGCTAGGGGTGGAACCGTGATTGGGTGATTTTCGGGGATTCAGGGAACCAATTCTTTTTCGGGGTGATGCATAGATTTACGGGGAAATACCCGAAAATGCGGGGATAGTACAAGCCCTGCTTGATTTCTATTCAGGAAATTGATTTCTAAATCAATAATCAGGGGATTGATTTCTAATCGAAATACTAAACCACATGAGAAAGAAAAGCTCCGACTTTGCGGTTGACGCAATAAAGAATTGCCGCAAAATTAATTCAGTCAGCCGAAAGCCCCGCGGCGCGCCGGCGGCGTTGTGACACTTTGGCGGTGGTCAACCGGGCCTCTCGTTGGCGGCGTTCGGTCGATCCGCTGGCGCGGCGCCGGGGTCTAGTTTCAGTGAAGTATAAATTTCCTGTAAGGTATGCACAAACTCCAACAGATTCAAAAAAAGATTTATATTAGTCGTGTTTTCAAACGTATCATATTTAAAAATACGTATCGAAGGAATTTGTTAGAAATCGTATCAAAGGAAACGTATTTTCAAACTACAGAGAGGGGGAAATTGTCATTCTTTCAATTTTTGTAAATAAACTCCAAGATATTCAAAAAGACTTACATTAGTTCAGTCATATTAGGATTTTAAAATAATTCCAGAAAAGGGGAAACTTTGTATATGCATAGTACTGACACGCAGTAACAACATGTTGAAAATCAGCATTTGTGCAATTTGTGCAACAGAAACCATCTTAGATATAATAGAAGCCGATTTTTACTTTTTCAACAATAATTCACTGGCTGTTCTAAACACAAATACTTTTAAAGATTAAAGATTTATTAATTAAAACAGCTATGATAGTATTAGCAAGAGCCTCAACTAAATAACGCTATCTTTTAAAACAAAAGAGGACAAAAAACCCAAAAGCATTATTATTGACACATGTATAAAACGGAATAAAATAACTGCTGAATTGAATCGTTCTACATCAAATTGACTCGAGCTTGTTCGTGTGTCAAGTATTGGCTTTGGGGACAATAAGAGCTATTGCTACCCCCCCCCCCCCTCCTGCAAGTCTTGATCGCAGCGCTGCAAGTCTTGATCGTGTCTTGTACTAAAATTTCGTATATAACTGTTTATACGGCCTGTTTCGTCAGTAATGTCCCAGCCTTTTTTTTCGGACCTCTAGATAAATCCCAATATTGCTTGGGATTTATCCAGGAGAAATTTGAGCAAGGTGGACAGACCATTGACGTATTTAAAGCGTTCATGAAAGTCAAAGAGAACGTAGTTGATCACGGCCAAGAACAGTAAGGCAGCCAGCCTGGTACTTTGGGGAGCAGCACACATTATTTCAGCCCTTTCAGAGCTGAGATATCCGGGAAAAAAAGCGCAAAATACACACTGGTGACGGCTTCTGAGGAAATTGGCTATCAACACCAGAGTCTGTTTTCTAACCCCCATTCGTTTCAGGTTTTGTACAGCAGTGATATGGCAGATTAAATCGAACACTTTACGGTAATCAGCGAGAAGTAGGTCTACTATGATGTTTCCCCTGTCTAGCCATTCAGTATCAGGTGATAAGAGACGCACAAGGTATCTCAGCAAGCTGGTAGTCCGAAAGGTTAGCTGTGAGACTTTCGACATCTGTTTCGGGGAGTGGTAACTAAGTCGAATATATATTTGCGAAGACTTGGTTCGCTTCAGCTGACGATAGAAATGTTCCATCGTCTTTTTGTACCTTCAGGTCACTGCTAACACTCTTACTAGATAGCCGCTTGACCTGTGAGTGCCATTTTTGGGGGTTAGCCGTCAGAAGTGGCCACACTTTATCGTGAACGTATTCTTTCTGAGCCGCCCTGTTAAATTTCACAATGCGGTTACGAAGTTCTTCGCAGCAATGGTTTGACCACTCGCGTGCAGCTCGCAGCGGGTCGTGATTAGGGTCTTAAGTTCTTTTGTTATCCAAGGCTTTCCTAACCTTCTCCCAAAAGAACAGATAGACTCCTTGGTCATGGGTCGAGTTATACATTTCTTCTTGGGTCTGGAGAAAGTAGTCTTAACTTGCCACAAAATGATGAAGTGATCAGAGCTTTGCAGAGGACCAAGGAAATGGGGAGGGAGGTAATAGTCAGAAAGGTTGGTAAGTAAGAGATCCAGTATACTACCACTCTGGTGGGTGAAAATTTCCACAACTTGCTGCAAGTCGAGCATGCTGGACACCCATTGTGGTGAGTTTGATTGAAATCACCAGTAACTACGAACGCAGGAGCAGCGTACTGACGGCACACTTTGATAATAAACGTTTGTATATAATGTATCAAGTCCTTTCTGTTCTTAGCAGTTTCAGGATAGTACACAACAGCGAGTATAAGACCCGAAAATCATACAGAGGGAAAGTTCAGCTCGCATTCAGCCTATATCACTTCATGACAAGTGTCCGTAGGTTGGCTTAACAGCTTGCACGGGATGTCTTGCCGAATGTACAAGCCAACATCTCTACCGCGGCGCTGCAAGTCTTGATCGTGTCTTGAATTAAAAAGGTTCGTATAACTGTTTATACGGCCTGTTTCGTCAGTTATGTCCCAGCATTCAGTAACAGCTGTAATCGGGCAGCTGGTCTGTTTGATCATAACTTCTAGCTCTTCTATCTTGTTGTTTAGAGACCTCGCGTTATATAGAGAGATACTAGGCAATCACGTTTTTCCTGTATATACTTCAGGTTTCAGGTAAGGTGGGTCGGAAGCAGTCATTATGACTGTTTTTTTACTCCATGGTAAAAGCGGAGATGGAGGTCGTACGGAGGTGTATATTGAACTTTTGTTAGTATCCAAGGTCTCTTACTTCCATGAGGCTTCATCCTATTCTTCTCCTCTTTTCCCTCGTCGTCTAAATCTAGACTTTGAGCCGTTTAACGCAGATTGGTGGAGCTGGGACGAAGCAAAATGAATTAGCCTTGTGTAATGTGGCTTTTTCGAATAGAATCGTCATGATTTTTAGGGCTTGTTGGTCCTTTGGGTTGATTCTGGAGATAATTGCAGCATCTTCCAAGCTTACTCAGTAAGGGAAGCGTTGATCCCTGCTCACCTAATCCCTGTAATTTAAGGGATCTTAATCCCGGGAGGTACACCGGCAGTTAAGGCAGGTAAGCATGTTGTGTATAATCATACCTTTGCTTTGAAGGTAGCTTGCACCAATGGCCATTTATCCTGGAATAAGTTTCAACTGGAGGTCCAAAATTGGGGTTTAAGGTCTTTTGACCTTACCAAAGCGATCAACTTGAGTCACTACAAAAAGAGCCTTTAAAGTTATCCTTTCGGACACATATGTAAGTTATGGATCGGCATTATCAGTCCTGCAACTACCATCCCTTCACGAACGTCGTTTTCGTTTGATCAGCAAAATTTGGTCAATTTCTTCTTAGCAGTAAAAAACATAGAGAGATTCTACCACCAGTTATGAAGAATAAAATAAACACAAGGTCAGCTCAAAAAGTGAGACTGGAATTGCCTACTCCAAGAAAAAACCGTTTCCCCAATTCATTTGTTCCTTTTTACATGTCAGTCTTTAATAAGTTATAGTCTTGTGTTTTTTTTCTTGTTTTCGTTGTAAGTACTAGCGCCATTTAGTTGGAATTTTTCTTCTAAACTATGATTGCTTGTATAAATAAAAACTATTCTATTTATACGGTTCGAAGAAAAGTGGCAACGAGAATTAAACCTCCACAAAAACAGAACTGTAGAACAAAGAAAATATGCGGCTAAAGAGATGCCACAGCGAGAACAAGAAAATATGCAGTAAATAGATACGCAGCAGTGGAAATTACAAGCAATCGAGAGAAAGTGAGCATCGGAACGTGTCGAAAATGGAGTAAAACCAAGAAATGTGCTGTTAGAAGACAAGCGACAGCAAAAGTCAGACCTAGTCAACAATGAAAGTAAAGAAGAAAGAAATATCAAACAGTTCGTGGTAAACGAACTGTAAATAAGGAGCGACCCGGCTCAATGGTAACCGAAACTGTAGAAAACGGAATTTTGATACCAATAGATACATCAAAAGAATCAGATTTCAATGCTGATTTCAAATATGCAAGTTTCATCAAGTTTAGTCCTACCTATCAAAAGTTACAAGCCTGGGAAAATTTGGCTAATTTTCGAAAAAAGGGAGAAAGACCCCCTAAAAGTTATAGAACTTTAATGAAAATCACAACATCATATTCAGCGTATCAGAGAACCCTACTGCGGAGGTTTCAAGCTCCTATCTACAAAAATGTGGAATTTGCATTTTTGCCAGAAGAAAGATCACGGATGTGTGTTTATTTGTTTTTTTTTTGTTTTTATTTTTCCCAGGGGTGAACATATCGACCCAGTGGTCCTAGAATATCGTGGGAGGGCTCATTCAAAAGGAAATTAAAAGTTCTAGTGCTCTTTTTAAGTGACCAAAAAAATGGAGGGCAACTAGGCCCCCTCCCACGCTCATTTTTTCCCAAAGTCGCCCAATCAAAATTTTGAGGGAGCCATTTTGTTCAGCATGGTCGAAAATATGATAACTATGTCTTTTAGGATGACTTAATCCCCCTAAGTCCCCGGGGGGAGGGCTGAAAGTTATGAACTTTAGCCAATGTTAACATATAGTATTGGTTATTGGGAAGTATACAGACGTTTTCAGAGGGGGTTTTTCCTGGTAGTGGGGGGGGGGGGGGGGGGGGGGGAGTGGGTGGGGGTTATGTGGGAGGATCTTACCATGAAGGGAGTTTTCATGGGAGAAGAGACATTGCTATGAAGGGGGCGCCGTATTTCCCGGCATTATTTAAATAAAAATCAGAAATTATATATAAAAAAAACAAGTTTTTTTTAACTGAAAGTAAGGAGCAAAATCAAAACTTAAAACGACAGAAAATATTACGTATATGAATGGGTTCATCCCCTAGTCAATACCCCGCTCTTTAAGCCAAAGATTATTTAGTACTTTCATAAGAGCTATTTATTGTAATTAACGGCATTTGTGATTAAGGGGTCATTTTTAAAAGAATTGGAACAAAATTCTAACTTTAGCTTAAAGAGCAAGGTATTGACTAGGGGGCGAACCCTCTAATATACGTGTTAAAAATATAAAAATATAGAGGTTCATTACGTAAGTTAATTCGTAAGTTACGTATATTTATTACTAATAAAAACGTTCGTAAATAAAATTAAACAGGTTTCGAGAAAGCCATTTAACCAAATATAAGTAAAATTAATATTCAATTTTTTTTTATTATTCATGTACGGTGAGCCAAAATCAAAACCTGCATTAATTCAAAAACATTCAAAAACTAAATAAAAGAAGTTTTTTTTAACTGAAAGTAAGGAACGACGTTAAAACTTAAAACGAACAGAAATTATTCCGTATATGAAAGGGGTTTTTATCTTTTTAGGAAACAGAAATTATTCCGTATATGAAAGGGGCTGTCCCCTTCTCAACGCCTCGCTCTTTACGCTAAAGTTTGACTTTGTCACAACTCTATTTTTTTAAACAATGAAAAACTTTAGCGTAAAGAGCGAGCCGTTGAGGAGGGGACAGCCCCTTTCATATACGGAATAATTTCTGTTCGTTTTAAGTTTTAACGTCGTTCCTTACTTTCAGTTAAAAAACTTGTTTTTTTTTATTTAATTACATTTAAAGAACAAGGCAGTCGCAATCTTCGATGCCAAAAAAATGTGGCGCAAAACCAGTAAAAACCTAGAAAGATGCTATAAACTACGCAAATATAAATTAAAAAATCTGTGGGACCCTTCAACGTTCTATGGGTTCCCTGGGGAGCCCTACATTTTCCCGAAGAAAGAGTAGCAAAGAAACCTGTTCATTTGGAGGTTGCTACTTACAACGGGCACAAATATACAAAAGCTTACCACAAACCGATACGTGCCGGGACCCGGCTTTGAAATTGGCTACATAGTTTTTTTTTCTAAACTGGATTTACATCTTAATTCGGAAAGAAATATAAACACTATACGTCTGAGCTTTATTCTCTGGCTTCCAGATAGACGGATTTCGCCAAACACTTTTCAATCGACATTTTCAAAATTGTTGTTAAACTTCAAAACCGTTTAGCAAATGCCTGCTTACCGGAATAAGATTAGAGAAAAGTTTCATATTAAAATTAGTTAAAAATACTAAAATATAGTCCATCCACCCTAGCTTTTTTTATTGAAATATTCATGATTCTACAAACCGAATGTTTGAAACATACCTTCATTGTCAAAACCGGTGGGTTCCAATTCCTGGGGTGTCAGCTTCCAATTTAAAGGGTCCTACAATGCTGGGGAAAGAAGTCAAAGTAACAGCTTCAAGCTTAGGAGACAAACAAATGTTCGAAATATCAAACAGCTCCTCACTCTCACTAGGTAAAGCGTCTTCAATTTCTAAAACAAAACATGAATAAAAGGGATATAAGACAACAGCAAAGCTTTCTGAACAAATCCAACTGTTTTTCTCTTTATTATTAATTTTAGAAACCCTTTTAACTTAGAGAGTTCTATTTAACCTATTGTAATTAAAGTTCTTCATCAACCAGCAAATTCACCTATTTTCCCTTGGGAGATTCACCCTTTTCTCTTTCTTCTTTCGCGAGTTGCGTCTGTTCAACTGGTTTAGTATAATAATAATATTAATTTATTTTTACTCTCTAAAAAAACATTAAAAATACTAATAAAGGAGTATAAAGAAAAAAAAAAGAAAATACACAAAAAAACACACAACAAAAATACAACATAAGTAAAAAAAAAACAAAAAAGAACAACGAAGAATGAGTTTATAAGAATGACCCATAGGGGAGGCCAAGAGAAACTTAAAATATCTGAAGAACCATTTACGGATTAAAATGTGTTCAGTCTTGCTAAGAAAAATCCTAACCGGCAGTAGAAAGGCCTCAGGAGGTCCCACGGGGCCACCAAATATGGGCATAGAGTCATTAGGGAGAACACGTGGTTAATGGGGTCAATGACCTAAAGTAAGTCATTAATCAAATTGTTTCCGGGCAAAGTTTAATAATGTCTGACAGGTACTGTCAATCATTAATCAAATTGTTTCCAGGCGAAGTTTAATAATGTCTGACAGGTGATGTCAAGATTGATTAATATGTCACGAAAGGGTAATTATTTTGTTGTTTCTAAGGGGAATTATTGAATCAAGAAAGGGGAATTAATTTGTTGTTTCTAAGGGGAATTATTGATTCACGAAAGGGGAATTAATTGTTGTTTCTAAGGGGAATTATTGATTCAAGAAAGGGGAATTAATTTGATGTTTCTAAGGGGAAGGTGGGGAAGAGATATATTGATTGCGTAATTGATTACATAATCGGTAGAACCCTATAAGGAGCTCGTGACGGGAATCCATTTATGGGCATAGAATGACGTAATCAACTAGGACAAATGAATTTCTGAGAAATTGATTACATAATCGGTAGAACCCTATCAGAAGGTCATGACGGGAATCCATTATGGGCATAGAATGACGTAATCAACTAGGACAAATGGATTTCTGAGAAATTGATTACATAATCGGTAGAACCCAATCAGAAGGTCATGACGGGAATTCATTTATGGGCATAGAATGACGTAATCGACTAAGACAATTGGATTTCTGAGAAATTGATTACATAATCGGTAGAACCCTATCAGGAGGTCCTGACGAGAATCCATTTATGGGCATAGAATGACGTAATCAACTAGGACAAATGGATTTCTGAGAAATTGATTACATAATCGGTAGAACCCTATCAGAAGGTCATGACGGGAATTCGTTTATGGGCATAGAATGACGTAATCGACTAAGACAAGCAAGTTACTTTCTTAATGTCCCTCGTAAACCCATTTTCCAACTTGAAGTACTTATCTTTTTCAGTCACAACTATACTTTACAGCTTTTTGGATACCTCAACACAAAGAAATACTTTTCAAAGACCATTTCAGAGCAAGTTACTTTCTTAATGTCCCTCCTAAACCCATTTTGCAACTTGAAGTACTTATCTTTTTCACCCACAACTATACTTTACAGCTTTTTGGATACCTCAACACCAAGAAATACTTTTCAAAGACCATTTCAGAGCAAGTTACTTTCTTAATGTCCCTCCTAAACCCATTTTCCAACTTGAAGTACTTATCTTTTTCACCCACAACTATACTTTACAGCTTTTTGGATACCTCAACATCAAGAAATACTTTTCAAAGACCATTTCAGAGCAAGTTACTTTCTTAATATTCCTCCTAAACCCATTTTCCAACTTGAAGTACTTATCTTTTTCACCCACAACTATACTTTACAGCTTTTTGGATACCTCAACACCAAGAAATACTTTTCAAAGACCATTTCAGAGCAAGTTACATTCTTAATGTCCCTCCTAAACCCATTTTCCAACTTGAAGTACTTATCTTTTTTCACTCACAACTATACTTTACAGCTTTTTGGATGAAGGTATTGTAAACACTTGGAATTTTTTCAATGAAGTCCGAAGGTATGCAATAGGACTTGTACTGGGACATGTATGGATCCATACTAAATACGTTGATTATTTGGTTTGTGTTCATGGTGCTAGGTCTAGCAGAACACTGCCGTCGGGTGTGATTTCCCAATAGGTTTCAAATTGACTCAGTGATATTAGCGTGATACTCTCAGTCAGAGCATTGGCAAATGTACACTCTAAACGTACATTCCCTGTTCATACTATGCTCACATCCTGTGTGCCCGACAAGTCCAAAACAATAACCCCATGATTTTTTGAAAACATTGAATCGGTTATTCCATTTTCAAATAGTTGAGAGAGTCATGATCTAGGGATTGCATAGTCAACTCGTACAGAGTTCTATATGATTTTTTGTCAAATGATAGAGTGTACAGTGGAATACCATTCACTTTGCACACAAGGCTAGATAGACCAAAAAAAATTAAAATCATGGGGGGATTCAGTCCAGGATCCAACGGCACTACCACTCTTCACAAAGGCCAAAGCCAATTTTGATGGGATTTCTCCATTGATAAATGATGAATCGCTATAGCTACGAGAGCCGGTGGCAATGTGACGTTGATTGGTGATCGTATGGGGAACAAGAAGTTTAATGTTGTTACCATTGGTTCTTAGCTTTTCCACTGCCAATGCAACAGAGCTCATAACCTGTTGTTTTCGGACGTGGAGAATTGCCGATGTGATAATGACATTTGCATCGGGTGCTGCAGGAAGTGTTTTTCTCAAAATGAAATTCGATGGGGCCATCTGTAACTTTATGTCAATCTTGACATTGGGGGGTAGCCATTGGGATATATTGAATATCTCATGATTTAATTTTCCAACTAGATGATACTCCTGGGTCACTGCAGTAGTCAACTCACCGTCAGTATCAAAACCTGATCGATATTCATAGCCCAATGATTGTCCTCTCAACTCCTTGTATGCCTTTGGCGTCATCATCATAAATTGTAAGTAACTTGCATAGTTTGATAAATTATTGCTAGTGCTCACCAATGTTCCATTAATAAATAGATTAATTTGTTTGAATAGGTTGTGTAGAATACAGTTTTCATAGGAGAGACCATCGCCGGCATTTGGAGTAGTATTATCTGACTTTTTCTTCACCACAACATTTAAATCAATAAATGTTGACGACAAATCAATGAAGTCTTCATTGGAAAATATTTGAAAGTGTATATTTTCCGAGAGGGGTTGTTCGGGGTGAAATTGTTCATAGTAGCCATACTTGACACTGACATCAACATTTTCAGCATTGAATAGATTCAATGAGGAACTGATTGATGGATATGATTCCTTGTGGGGGAGATAAGTCATCTTAAGAGAAGAAATCCTTCTTTGATCTAACAGTCTTTTTCTTTTTCTTCTTCTGCTTATTGGTCTTCCTTGTTTTATTCCTCAAAGTCCTTGTTGATGTCCTTTGCTTCCTGCCTGGGTGGAGACTGATGAGTGAATGACGCGAACGCATCCTTTTCAATCCCTCCCCATTTTGTCGAGATTTTAGTTGCTCACCAACGGCTCTTGCTGAAAATATAATATTTTCCTTAACACTCTCCTTGAAATTCTTGCCCGACCCCCAGTCCTGTAGTGTGGAGGCAGCAAAATTTGATGCAGCAGGTACAAGATATTTTCTGGCAAGGGGTAGTGCAGAACGAAATAGCCTAGCAAACCAGCTACCAAGACCATAGCCAGACATTGTAGTACGCCCCTTGTAGTAGTCCAATCCATTGCCTATTTGACGTGGACTCAAAGCACCAACATAACAATCAATATCGGGGCAGACAAATGGAATTCTTCAATTGTTCATTTTAGGTGATTGTGCTGTCGTTGACAATGGGCCGAAAATGACATGTAATCATTGCTAAGCCTTTTGTTATTGCTACAGGATCACCCAATTCACTTCTTAGTGTTAACTGGCAGAGTTCCAAATACGAAGTGTTTACAGGAACATACTGAAGATGCTTTATATTATAGTGATGAACAAGTTCATGAGATGTTTTTCGTTCAAGAACACGTAGGAGGGGGACATTTGAAATACCGACTCTCGATGTTTCCACAAAGGATGCATAGAGAAATATGCAAGAGTCCGAGGCAAAACCAGGTGGATAATCAGCAAAAATAACTTGATCAATCCCGTAAACGGTGCCAGCATTTTTCCCATTGATCATATTCTGTTTAAAGCCAAGAACATCTCTCAGATTATCATTGAGAATAATTATTTCAGTGTCAACAGGTGAGCTAATGTAGATCCTATCATGTTCCAATGAATAATTAAAATGGAATGTACCCATTTTTCTATTGATTGTACGACACAAATCTCCCATATTATCATATTCAATATATTTCAATTTGGCATGTGGATAGTCACTAGGTTTAAGTGCTTCAATCCATTCATAGTCGACATAGCCCAACCCATTCATAGTCCAATCGAATGGTATAACTTTTATATCATACACACGATCCTTTCTCAGGATGTCATAGGTATTTTTGAGAATACAGTCGACAAGAGCCACTTCATATGCACCGTCAAATTTGATGGCGGGGGAGAGTTTTGTCCAAAAATCACTTGTCATATTCAAGTCATTGTAGAGAGGATCGGAAACGTTGGACATGAAAGTTACATAGAAATCATGGGGCATTGTCAATATCTTCAACACCGATCCAAGAATCAAAATCAGAGTTGTATCCTAACCACCGAACAAGTAACTGTTTCTTACCCCTGCGAGTACCTGTCTTTAATATCTTTTCAATTTGATAGATTTCACTAGCATTTTTAACTTTTTGTAGTTCATAGTCATAAAAGCCGCCGAGAATCTCTTCATCTTTGGTATCACGCAGGCGATAAGTTATGGGTTTAGTGTCTAGGATTTTTGCCACTTTAAAAAGTTCGGTGGACCACAAGTAATTCCCCTTTTCAAAAACATTAGTTGTTCTATTAATTCGAACAGTATCACCAACATCGAATTTATTTTTCTTCTTCTTGACAACCGATTCATTGTAATACTGTTTAAGAAAGGTGTCAATTGTATCATGATCAGAATGATGAACTTCCGTTGGCGTAGAGTTGGACAATGATCGATGAGGTCGTTGATTATAAATCAACATGATTTTATCTAGATCATGAATAAAAGCCGGTGTATTTTTCAATGTACAATATCTTGAAATTAAAAGTCGAATAGTTCTTATCAATCGTTCGGCCAATGCAGCCTTTATAGGACTGTGACTATGATAGAGCAGTGTACTATATTTCTCTAGTACTTTTGCAACATGAGGATTAACAAATTCACTACCACGAACCGTTTGAATTTTTTTTATACGAATCCTGTTCGAGAATACTTTCAATGGCCTGAGCAACTTCAACGCCTCTCTTTGATCGCAATGGAATTGCATATGCATAACGACTATATAACACTGATTGCAAGTAGGATGTACTTGTACGGTATATTGTGACGTCTTTGAAGCTCATCTAGAGTCAGGAGATCTGCTTGCATTATATGCAATGGGTAAAAGGCTTTAGTTTTTCGATATTGATTGGCACGAAGTCTATGATTTCTATGCAGAGTGTAACTTGATTCATTTTGTAGATAGTCTTGTACACTTTTAGTGTGAACACCAGTGACTTTGGAAAGAGTGGTGGGGGAACTTAAACTCCCCGCCTCACCAATATTTTCATAAACACCTTTCAGAACTTCAACCATTTTGAACGTAAACACGTTGTGTAACGTCCGCTACCCTTTTGTATACTGGCTGTTGGTGGTGGTAATGGTGACGTTGACTTGATACGTCTTCACTTTTGTCTAGCTATCAGTGGTGTGCTAGTATTTTCCAAAATTGATTTAAAAACTTCTTCTTCTTCAAGTTCATATTTTAATGGTGTCAATGTTGTTGATGATGATGATGATGATACATGTTCATTTAATTTTTTTTAGAATTTGTCTATTGCCAATAAGACTTTTGGGGAAGTTTAATGTATTTAGAAAGTTGTATAGATGAGTGTCAAATGATAATAGTCCTTTACGATTTGTAACCATGTCATAGATTAAATCAAGTAGATTATAGCTCTTGCCCTGAATTATAATCCCTTCCCCATTGCTCTCAACTTGAATATGATCTTGACCACTTTCCAAGAGATAGGTTAGGAGTAGTTTACTTTGTTCACGATATGAGTGGGGCATTAGATTTCCAATTTTCAATACAATTGAATCCAATTCCTCCTTCTTTAATTGTGTTCCAGCAGAATCCTGAGGAGATTATTCTTTTTTGTGATCAATACCAGCAGCAGCAGTGGCCTTCACACGATAGGGCTTATGTTTGTCCACTCGGCGAAGTGCACCTTGAAGTAAAAGCAGTTTTTTATCATCCTCAATATTCTCATTGTCAAGGAATTTACTCAGATTGTTCTCAAAGTGTTCCACGGATGAGAGAGCGAGTTCTATTGGAGCCAATTTATAGGGTTTTGCCATTCTCTAGAGAAAACTGTTTCCAAGTCCTGCAATTATTGGCAGTATAAGTGTGAAAAAGCTACCGCCCGCCTGAAGAAGTCTTTTCTTTTTAAAATTCTTTCCTTTCTTTTTAGAGGCCAATATACGAACAATGGAACGATGTTGCTTTGCCTGTTGCTTAACTACTTCTGGCAGTTGAACATTACCCTCGGTCAAATTTAAACAAAGTTCAGATATTAGATTAATGAAATCATTGTCAATACCATATTTGAGCATGGCTTTTCTAAGCGAGGGTTTCGAACTGTTTAGAACTGAAAACAGATATCTATTTTCATGTAGTTTCTTCAGTGTCATGATAGCAACTAATAGGTCTTTTTAGTGTTCACGGGGAGATATACTGTAATTTCATTGTCAAAAATATCTGTGACTACACGCAGATCCTCGGGTGTATTTTGATTAAGATCGAATAAGATGTAGCCGTAGGGTTTATTAGTTGGCTGATTGTATGCTGAGAGCAGAAATTTGGGGGCGCCTGGATAGATTTGTTTATTGAGAGTTATTAGCGAGCTAGAATCACGAACAAGTCTGTAGATGATATAGTAGGTGCAGTTCAATGCAAGTGTTCGCATACATTTGCTCTGATGAAAGAGATTGTGTAGAACCAGAGTAACGGAAATCTGTTCATGATGAGAGCGAACAGTGAACAGTTGTAGCTTTTCCTGGGACCATTGTTCAATAGATTCAGCCAGATCGTCAATGATCAGCCAAGAGTTTGGTTCAATAATGCTGAAAACATCAAGTCCCTGTATGAATTGTATCTGCACCAAACCCCTGGTGGCAGCAATTGCTTTTATTTTATCATATGACTCCTGCCAAATACTGTAACAATAGTAGATTTTTTTCG